>ML778889.1:684874-737163 GCA_009831015.1 Picea engelmannii
AAGACCTGGTCCATGAAAATTTGAGCCACCATGGATGCAGTAAATGGGTGGGGAAGAGCGAAAAAATGAGCATACTTGGAAAGGCGATCCACCACCACCATTATGACTGATTTATTCCCCGATTTGGGTAAGCCTGTAATAAATTCCATAGAGATATCCTTCCAAATAACAGGTGGAATCGGAAGCGATTGGAGGGTGCCTGGAGATTTGACTGTTTCTCCCTTGTTGCATTGACACACCTCACATTCAGTGAAAAACTTACAGATGTCCTGTTTCATACCATCCCATAAAAAAGAATGTTTGACTCTATCATATGTTTTGGTGAACCCTGAGTGCCCCATTGTGGATGTAGCATGAAGCTCAGAAAGCACCATGGATTTGAGCTTGGATTGTTTACTTAAATACAAGAGGCCTTTATATCGAAGCTCATCCTGGAGCCAGGAGTACCCTAGGGGAGCCGAAGCCTTGTTCTGCAGTTGTTGGATCAGATGCAAACTTTTGGGATCTTGAAGCCATTCATGGCACACAGCTTGGAGCCAATCGGGTACAATGAAGGAAAGCGAAAAAAGGGATCCTTCGTCTTCATATTTTCAGGACAGTGCATCCGCCACGACATTGTCTTTTCCCTTCTTGTAAATGATCTCATAATCATATCCAAAGAGCTTAGTCACAAATTTTTATTGTTTTTGGGAGGAAATGCGTTGTTCCAGAAAGTACTTGAGGCTTTGATGGTATGTCTTAATTTGGAAGTGTTTCCCCAAGAGATACGGACACCACAAATCAATGGCATATAGAATTGCCAACATTTATTTTTCATAAATGGGTTTGCCCAGATTCTTTTCAGATAGTTGCTTTCTAGTGAAGGCCAAAGGTCGACCCTCTTACATAAGGATAGCGTTGATTCCTTTCCATGAGGCGTCACATTCCAACACAAAGGTCTTTGTGAAGTCGGGAAGGGCTAGAACCGGAGTGGTGTACATGGCCATCTTCAAAGTTTGAAAATCTTGAGCAACTGCTGGAGTCCAAGTGAAAGAGTTATTTTTGAGGAGAGTCGTGAGGGGTTCTGCAATCTTTCTGTAGTTCTTAAAGAACTTGCGATAATACCTTGTGAGGCCCAAAAATCCATGCAATATTTTGAGAGTCTTTTGGTGTGGCCAGTCTTTCATAGCTTCAATCTTTTTTGGGTCCACCCTGACGCCATCCTTTCCCACTAGATGACCCAAGTATTCTACTTCTAAGGCACAAAAAGAACATTTGGACTGTTTCAGGAAAAGTTGCTGCTGAGAGAGTAGGTGGAGAACTTGATCCACATGAGTAATATGGTCTATCCAGGTTTTTCTATAGATGAGGATATCATCAAAGAAAACTAAGACAAAATGACGGAGAAAAGGACAGAAGACATGGTTCATGAGGCTATGGAAGGTGGAGGGGGCGTTACAAAAACCAAAGGGAATGACCAAAAACTCATAGTGGCCCTCATGAGTGCGAAAGGTGGTCTTGGGAATTTTGTCCTCTTTCATACGTATCTGGTGATAGCCTGAGTGAAGATCAAGTTTGGTAAAGAATTGGGCACCACTCAATTCATCCAGGAGGTCATCAATGACAAGAATGGGAAATTTGTCTTTGATGGTTAGTTTGTTGAGAGCACGGAAGTTAGGACACATTCTCCAAGAACCTTATTTCTTCATTACCATGACGACTGAAGAGGAGTAAGGGCTCGTACTAGGATAGATGACATCGACAATATAGAGTTCCTGGACAATTTTTTCAATTTCATTTTTTTGTGCAAAGGGGTGGCAATATGGACGTATATTGGGGGGGAGGCTTCCTAGGACAAGTGGAATGGAATGATCATGGACATCGTGGGAAGGAGGGATTCCTTGCGGAGTGGAAAATACCGTTTGATGTTTAGAAAGGAGGGCTTGGAGGTATTGGGGCACTGGTGGGGTCTCTGTGGCTTGTATGGCATGGAGTTGGGCAATGACACCAGAATGACCTTTTTTGAGCAGTTTTTCCATGCGATGAGAACTGATGACCTCAAGTGAACCAACAGTGATGCCTTGAAATTTATATTGGTGGCCTCCTTGGTCGAATTGCATGGTTAAGTTCTGAAAATCCATGAGAATGGGACCCAAATTCCTTAGCCAGTCTGCACCCAACACAATGTCGCAACCGCCTATGTCAATAGAAAACATATGGGATTTTAGGTGGTAGTCACCGATTTGGGGATGCACATTTTCACAGCGCCCACCACATTTCATAAAACCACCATTGGCAATCATGATTTGGAAATTGTTGACAACATGGATGTAGCAATGGGTTTCTTGGGCAATGCGGCGATGAATAAAATTGTGGGTGCTTCCACTATAAACCAGAATGATGACCTTTCGGTGCTTGATGTAACAGATTAACTTGAGGGTTTGGGGGGCAGAGAAGCCAGTGAGAGCATTGAGGGAAATGATCAGTTCCACTTCGAGAGGGTCGGAAGGAGGGTTTATTTCAGTGATTTCTGGTGACTCGGGCACAAGGGGAGTGTCAACATCTTCTTCCGGAATATCCTCAGAGATGGCCATAAAAATCTTTTGTTCCTTACATTTGTGGCCCGGGAAATATTTGTCATCACAATTATAATAGAGGCCTTTGAGTTAGCATTCATCCATTTCATCCCTGGTCAATTTTTGGATTTTTAATGGGGCGGAGGGAGTAGTGGGGTTTACTGGTTTAGGGCGAGGGATAAAGGAAGGCTTACAGTTTTGAGAGGAAACAATTTGTTGTGCTTCTTTAGATTTTTTTGGTAGCCTCCACCCAAGTCATAGGTCGATCCATGAGGACATGGGCCCGAATCTCCTCCTTGAGGCCACTGATAAAACACTCTCTAAAGAAAGCATCAGTCATGCCCTCTGTTCGAAAAGCCAAATGCTCAAATGCAACTATGAAGTCTTCTATTGTGCCTAATTGCTTCAATTTTTTCAAACAACCCAAATGGTTGGTGTCAGTTTCAAAGCATTCATAAAGCTCAGCCACAAATTAGGTCCAAGCAATATACCCTTGACGGGAAGTTTTTCTCCATTGCCACCATTGCTAGCATTCTTGATCTAGATGGAGAACACCATACCGGAGTTTGGCCAAGTCATTTGTAATGTTGTAGAGAGAGAAATAATGTTCCATTTGGGTGACCCAACCAGTGGGGTCCGAGACATCAAATTTGGTTACATCCACCCAAGGAAGGCGTATGTCCCATTGAAAGTGATGGGGTTGAAATGAATGGGAAGAAGTTTCACCTTCAGTCTTTTTATGTGCATCAAGAAAAGATTCATCGGTAGGGATCTTGAGTTTGGTGCAGAGTGATGCAAAGAAAGATTCAATATGGGTGGTCAATTCGTGTTTGACTTCCACCATTATGGACTACATGACTACATTTACTGATGCATTTATGGATGCATCACGGGAGGCAATAGTAGCATTGAGTTGTTTCACTTCTTGTTGGGTCTCGAGGAAACCAGATTGCAAGGTGTTGAAGCGAGACTCTAGTTCTTGGCTACGGGTATGGGTCATGAGGATGGGTGAACTGAAAAGGGAGCGGATGGGGTCAGAATTTTTTGCAGAAAAATGATATGGATGAATGTGATAAGGGAGAAGAGATGAATCTAATGGAATAGGTCTCAAATAATGGTGAAAATATTTCCAGACTTTTTTTTTTTTTTTTACAGTTGTGGGGTTATAATTTGGTCTGAAGAATGTTGCAGTGCTGAAATCCCCAAATTCTAAACCAAAGAGTATTTACTTAGCAACCCGAACATAGATGCGCGACAATAGATCTTGCCAGTTTAATTTGTTTATGTTTATGTTTATGTTCCCCAAGGGTTAGGTATTCAAGGGTTCTACAAACAAGGGTTTGCCCTATGCTATAGCTCTCTAATATACATGTGGGGTCCAACAGTAGTACTCGACCCAATATCTCAGGGAACTAACTAAGGAGGATAGACCGTACCCTTAGTTGTACTACCCGACTACCCATGTACTAGAGAGTATCTTCCCAAGTGTTGTTCTCAGTGACACTATAGCAGTCCGGCGGCCAATAGGTTTATCTAAAGAGGGCTTCATGAATTCTAGGATGATCCGTACACAGGTTTTGTCTTATGCGCTACCACTCGAAGGGGTACCAATAGGGGTTAAAAGGGTGGCCAACAGATGTGTTCTTAAGAACCACTTGTATTTCCTGCGTGTATGAATCCCTCAACCGTGGGTTTATGCACGTAACGACAGATCTATGTGACTTAAAGACGCTGGAATATGTCTCAACCCTAAAAAAAAATACCCACAATTTCTTCCAAGGAAAGTGCTTTGATACCACTTGCAAGATACCAGATATATAAAATATGCAGAACATAAATAAAATGCTAGAAATGGCAGAATAACAGTAAAATATCCAGCATAATCTTCACAATACACAGAAATGAGATACGAAATAGCAATAGAAATAACACTTTGATTCAGTAAGCAATGTTCACATGCCTCTTCGATGGGGCAACCTCCAGTCGAGCAGTGCTCTGTTACAATTATCTCCAAGCTAGGGTTCTCATACCCTCGACCCTTATTTATACTAAATATGTCTATTAAGAGAAGCATCTAGAGGAAGATCCTTCTAGAAGCGGAAGCTTCTATTAGGTCTTCTTACATCCGCCTTATTCTATTTTATTGAAATGCCTTATTAATATTGACCTTTATTACATCCGAATACATTGATCTACCTATGTGCGGGTTAGGACCTTAACACTGGAAGTTGGTGCTTCCATCCAGTTGGTGTTGGAACACTTAAGGAGTTGGTTCTTCCTTCTAGTGGGTGATAGAGAAACTAGAGAGTTTGTGCTCTCAACAAGTTGTAACTTGCAAAACAGAGGTTGTAGCCTCAAGAGGAGTTGGAGCTCACAATCATGATAATGTAAAGAAAATACAGATTACTTATCATATCAAGAAGAAGAGGTTTTTCCCTTTATGGGTTTCCTCGGGAAATATTTGTCTCTATATATTTCATGTGTGTGATTGATGTTTAATATTGTATTTCTTACTTCTATGCATCATTGTGATCGTCATTAAGTGTTCTATGAAGAGTTTAAAATGGGCATAATTTTTTAAGAATAGTAACAACTGATTCACCCCCCCCCCTCTCAGTTGTTCAACAGTGTAGAGACAAGGTTGTTTAACTAGAGCACAGGGTTTCTTAGAAATGTTAAGGAACAGATATCGAACTATAGGATAGGTAGAAAAAATAAATTCAGATATGGTTCTTTTCTAGTTTCATTCTTCTTGGAGCAAGTTCCCCCAGATGCTACCATAGGTTGCATTGATAGTGCATCCTGTGACTGAGCCACATATGGATAGATGGAACAGTCTATCCCCAAGATTGGAGAATGATCCCTCAACATTTATATTTACAACAAATTTCTTCGCTTGGTGGAGGAGACAACTAGTTGTTATCAAGGATTTTCCTTATGCTAGGGTGGAATTTCAAGGTAGTGTAGACTTGGTTCTCCCCGAGGGAATTTAGTGGGATGCATCAGGTATGAAACCAAACCTTTCCACATATTTTTGTTTTTGTATTTTATATTTATGTTGTTTTTTGATGTGTACAATAAGGGATCTAAAGATATTTTTGTTTCATCATGCAGACAAAGGTGCATCACGGCTGACGAAGATGCCGACACTAGGGTTTCATGGAGACACACAGATAGCAATAGATCACTAGGTTGCAGTGGGAGGACTTAGATAGGTTGAGAGGAACCTCTGAGGTTTGACCATGGGTGTCCCACCTCTTAGGAGGCTAGATGTGCCTCTCCATTTGCAGAGACACACAATTGGATTTCTTGAGAGTTTGAACCATTTACTTCATCGAGTGGCCTGTGAAGTGGTGTGATTCACAAACCACAACGTGATACAATAGGATGCCTAGGATGCTCAATAGATTTTGTAGTCGTTTATGATGATGTCATGGGCATGAGGCCCAAACGTTTTTCCCTATCATGTACCTTTTGACGATGTATTTTAAAACAAACTTTTTCTATTATGCATATATATATATATATGAGTTTTGTGGTGCCTATTGATGTTGCATTTTATCTTATGTGATGTTTTTGTGTACATGTGATTCATGTTTTTTTTACAAATGTTTTATCTGTGTGCAAGATACCGATCCAATATGTAATTAGCTAACGAATCTAACGTTGTATTGAGTTCTCTTGGTATATTTTTGTATTGTATAAATTTAAACGATCTTTCGAGACAATGAAATCTTAGGTGGAGACGTAGTAAAACAAGGTTATGAATGGTGTAATATCGATTAAGCTAACAGACCATGAGTTGAGAGTCTAGGTTAATAATCAGATGAGTTATACCTAGAGATGAAGCTTCAGTTAAGAGTCTGATGACGACATGATATTCTACCATGTTATTGGTTGTCGATCCCAGGAATATTCCTCTTGAACTCATCAACTCACTAGAGTAGTAAATGACCTAAGTTGCAGAAGAAATGTTCTGGGTGTGTCGACTAGCACCATCTGCAAACCCATTAAAGATGGGAAAGGGAGATGTCATCGGAGCACAAAATCACAAGACAAAGTATAAGAAACTAAGAAAAAACTCATACATGCAAGAGAAAAGACACACCAAATCAAAATTATATGGTACAATAGTGTACAAAACACACATTCCATATGTTCTATGCATAGTACTTCTTGAGGTAAAGCCCATTTTGGGGCTCACTGAGAGATATTCCATCATAATCGACTAACTCGTAGGTGCCTCTATGTAATACATGTTTTATGATATAAGGTCCATGCCATAGAGGTTCTAACTTTCCTGTCCTCGACTTATCATGAGCTTGGTCATAAACGAGGACCAAGTATCCTTCTGCAAAAGCAAGAGGTTGAATGGATTTGTCATATTGACTCTTCATTCATTTTTTATATGTCTCGTTAACGAGAGCATCATTGTGACGTGTTTCATCCAACTTGGTTAAATACATGAATTGTTCCTGTTCAGCAGAGGTATGAGGTAGGAGTTCCACGATGAGTTTCAATGAATGGATCTCACACTCGATTGGTAACACCACTTCTATGTCATATACCAACTGGAAAGGAGTGAATCTAGTTGCAATTTTCATTGAAGTGCGGTAGGCCCAGAGTGCGGAGAAACATTGCAGGTGCCAAGAGGTTTTGTTTATCCCTAGGATGTGTTGGATCATGGTCTTTAGGAATTTTTTGATATCTTCAATTTGTCCATTTTCTTAAGGATAGTAGGGGGATGCGTTTCCATGGAGAAAAACTAACTTAACGTGCAACTCACTCATCATCTGGTTCTGGAAATGTGAGACATGATCAGTGACAATGGCTTGCAGGACACCAAAGTGAGTGATGATGTGGTTAAAAATAAAGCGTGTTGCAATACAACCATCATTAATAAATGTAGGCATATCCTCATCCCGTTTAGTGAAATAATCAACGACAACAATGATATATCCTTGCCCCCCAGCTGAGCTAGGCTTACATTGCATAAAATCAATGCCCCATTTTGCAAAGGGGTCGATGAAAAAAATAGGATGCAGTGGATTAGGGTGGGTACGTGCCTTTTTCTAAAAACATTGGTAGGGTGGGAAGCATTTGATGGTCTCGATACAATCTTTGAAGATGGAGGGCCAAAAAAAAACGACACATAATATTTTCTGGGTTGTAGCCATCTCAGAAAGATGACCTCCACAAGCTCAAAGGTAACAGTCATTCCAAATGCATTCAACCTCATCGTGGGTTAAACAACGTCGTAGGACAATATCAATACCAGGACGATACAAAGTGTTGTTGATGATAAGGTATCATTTAGAATGGCGGCAGACACGACGACATTCATCGCATGAAATATCGAGATGGAAACGTTGGGTTTGGAGATAGAGAAGAATATCTCCATACCAAGGGTATGACATTCGAATGAGGAACATATATTCATCGGGAAGAGAATCACTTGGCTCAGTATCCTCATCAGTATAGGGAATATCGCAGATTAGTTTTGCAAAAACTAATGTTTTTTTAGCTTTTGATTTGGAAAACTCGAGATCAAATTCTTGAAGAATAATGATCCATTTGGAATATTTCCCTCCAAGTACTTAGCGTGTTAAGATATGGTACATGGGGTTCGATTCTGCGATGACTATGGTATTGCACAACAGGATGTAGTGGTGAAATATCTAGACAGAAATGAATATAGCCAGAGCCAAATTTTCAACATGTGAATATAGGAGCTTGGGACTAGATGGACTCTTACTCAGATAGTAGATCACATGTTCATCACCATTAGGATCCTCTTGAACTAACACCATAGCAATAGTGTAAGTAGAGGCATCCAAATAAAGGATATAGTCTCATGCATAATATAGGGAGTGCAAGAGAGGCGTGTGTGTTAAGGCATGCTTAATAGCATCAAAAGAGCATTGAGAATTGTCATCCCAGATGAAAGGAGTGTCTTTCTTCAACAATCTCATAAATCATTTAGTGAGTTCGGCGTAATTACAGATGAAACGACAAAGAAAGTTTGATTTCCCTTGCAAACTTTGTAGTTGGGTTAGATTGTTGGGAGGGGGTAAAGAGAGAATAGATTTTACTTTTAAGGGATCCACTCTAATCCCATATTTGGAGATGAAGAATCTGAGGAGTCGAACTGATTTGACAATGAAGATGAATTTGTGAGGGTTCAAGCGGATTTAAAACCGACATCGAAGAAAGATGACACATAAATGACCAAGATGGTCTCGTTGATTACACAAATGAGAAGGTAAATCACTGAGGTAAGGTTCCAAAATATGTTTGATATCATGGAAAGCATACGACATGGCCCGCTATAAAGTAGCCCCGACGTTTTTAAGGCCAAAAGGTAGATTCCAATAAGCGAACATCCCCCAAGGGCAGATGAAGGTTGTCTTATTTTTATCAGTTGGTAGAATATCAATCTGGTTATATCCTGAGAAACCATCCATGAAGGAAAATATAATGTTGCTAGCGCAATTATCAATAATTTGGTCGATAAAGGGTGTAGGGTAATTATCTTTGGGACAAGACTTATTGAGATCCCTATAATCGACGCAGACATGAATAGTCCCTTGTTTATTAGCAACCGAAACAATGTTAGAAACCCATTCCGTCAAAGGGACAGGATAAATAAAACCAGACTTCAATAATTTTTCATCTTCTGCCTTTATAGCCGTAGTTTTCTTAGGATGAAATGGGAGAAGTTTTTTTCATATAGGTTTAACACCTGGGTAAGTTTTTATCTCATGCGCAACAATTGACGGATCGATCCCCGACATTTCTTCCTAACTCCAAGCAAAGATGTTGCAGAATTCTTTGAACAAAGTAGTATAATATTTCACTTCCTCGGGTGAACAATTGGCACCGAGATGAACATTTTCCACGATACCTTCTTTGATCAATATGTCGATAGTGATCATAGAAGAGATGTTTCCCAAATTCCCCTCAAAAGTAGTGTCATGGGTAAGTATGGGATATTGGGGAGAATCAACACTGTCAGGAAAGATAGAGTGTATATCTTTCTTAATTTCATCCAAAATAAGAAGAAAAGATGAATGATGATGGTTATAATCCCAAGGTACCTCTTCGATACTAATCATTTCCATAATGGATTTGTCTAATGGAAAAATATGTAGGATGTAATCGAAATTAGAGGATAGGGAATCCAACTAAGATGGAAACGAGTAAGTTTTGGATGCCAACAGATGTTGGTCGTCCAGTGAGGGAGAGGTGGATTGGATGACATTGTATGAAGCCTCAGTAGGACTAAGTGGCATAGTGTCACCCAGTGCATAAAATTCCAAAGGACTATGCACAAACCAAGGATCAGATGATTCATAATATTGATATGCCATAGTCGAGATCATATTGATCATGGAAATATGTTGCGAGGTGGGAGGAAGTGGTGTAGGGAAGGTACCAATAAGGGAAGAGTATTTTAAAATACCTACTCCTATACTTTCGTCAGTGATCTTAGTATCTCCCAAGAAAGTAATGTTGTTGGTTGTGGGAGTGTGATCGTCGAGGGTACTGTAATCTAACTAATCGAGAGTGACAATTTTACCTTGATAAGGGAATTGTACAAATTGAAATATCGATGAAGCGACGACATTCATGGCATAAAACCAACTTCTTCCTAACAACAGATTGTAATTGAGGAGAGCATCAACTACCTCTACATAGATAGAGACAATCTTGCCTCCCAATTGAACAACTAAGGACTGCAAGAGTCTGTGAGGATGAAAACTTCTCCCATCGAATGCTCATAATATTGTATGGGATTGATTAAGCATAAGTGATTTCAACCCTTTCCAACAAGCTAACAACATGACACAAGTGGAATATCCCTCATCGAATATTGTACAATGAATGTGTTGGTTATGAACAACAACATCAATATGAAAAGAAAGTTGGTGAGAAAGTTGTGACTTGAAATTGTTGGGTATGTGTTATATTCTTTGCATGGGTGTGTGTGTGGGCGCGTCAGATACGACAACTATGTCTAACGATCCCTACCACTAGAACTATGTCATGTGCGTCAGGTTCTTTCCTAGGGGGGTTCCAGGGGGGGCAGGTATGCCCCCCACTGGTTACACACAGCGTTCGGGGCAGCGCCTCGAATTTTATTTTTTTTGTCAAATTTTTGCTATTTTTAGCGGATTTGTAAATTAATCCTGGATTAAGGGATTAGGGTTTTGGTATCTACAGAATACCTAAAAACATTGTAAATATTGTATGGAGAATGTTGAAATTCGATATAATGAATAGAAGAAAGGTTTTCCCGGTTGAGGGTTTCTGGTATAAAATCTCTGTGTATTCTGTGTATGAGCCATTGATTAATTTATGTCTTGCTTAAGAATCTATATGAAGTTCTTTACTATGCAGGTTTAAAACTTACATGTGGTATCATAGCTCGTTTTTTGCTTCAGAGGGAYGCCTTTGTTGTTGAGGGTTTGGCTTGGTCTTGATAGATCAAGTTTATTTTGGGTCTGTGATAAACCTGGATTTAGTGGGAGCTTTTGCAGTGGAGATTCAAGTATAGAAAGGGGAATGGCGAGCTCATCTAGAATCGAGATAGAGAAGTTCAACGGTAAAAACTTTGAGCTATGGAAGCTCAAGATGGAGGACCTTCTTGTAGACAAAGAACAATGGATCGCTGTGGATCCTGGTACACAGCCTACTGGTACATCGTCTACAAGCACACAAGCTACTGGTACACAACCTACCAGTACACAAACTACTAGTACACCAGCTACTAGTATGTTGAAGGAATATTGGGACAAGTTGGAAAAAAGAGCAAGGAGTACTATTCGACTATGCCTGGCAGATTCAGTGTTATTGAATGTCTCGGGAGAATCTACAGTCAAGGAACTATGGGATAAGTTAGGGAATTTGTATCAATCAAAGTCCCTGGTAAACAAGTTGTTTCTTCGAAAGAAGTTGTATCATCTTAGGATGGAAGATGGAGAGTCTATGACAAAACATCTAAATGCCTTTAATACTCTGGTAAGTCAACTTGGATCTATTAATATTATGATTGCAGAAGAAGATAAGTGTATTACTTTGTTATGTTATTTTCCAGACTCTTGGGATAATCTGGTTGTAGCAATAGGTAGTACCACTCAATCTACATTGAAGTATGAGGATGTAGTTGCATCCTTGTTATCTGAAGAGATGAGGTGAAAAAGCATGGATGGTCATGGCACAGATGCATTATTTGTAAGAGGGCATACCCAAGACAGGAACCCTGGTAAGCCTTCGGGATGGAGATCTAAATATACAGGTAGATCTAAGTCTCCAGGAAAATCTTTGAGGAAATGTTGGAAGTGTGATAAAATAGGGCATTATAAGAAAGATTGCAATTCTAAGAAGGTTGAAAAACCAAAGGGATCTGATAGTACCTCTTCCATAGAGGCAAAAACCTCCACTAAAGAAGGAGGTGATGTTTACCTAGCATATACAAGTACACATGCAGACCATAATGTATGGTTTATCGACTCAGGTGTGTCATACCATATGACTCCTCATAGGGAGTGGTTCTCTGAATATGAAAAATATGATGGTGGATGTATTCCTAGGAGATGACTTGAAAGAAAAAATCTTGGGACATGGAAGGTTTAAGTTTCTACTAAATGATGGAAGGATTAGAACTCTCCTTGGGGTTCTACACATTCCAAAACTAGCTAGGAGCCTAATATTTGTAAGCAAGTTGGGTGATGCAGGAGTGAAAACTGTATTTGAAAAGAACACTTGCAAGATGGTATGAGGAGCAATGGTGTTGATGAGGGGAGTTCGTTGTGGAACTTTGTACAAGTTGTTGGGAAGCACTTATACTAATGGGTGTAACAAATATGTTGTCCTTGAGAAGAAAAATGAAGGAGACGAGAACAATACTATCCCAGAAAAGAAGACCATGGTGTGGCATCGAACACTGGGGCATATTGGAGAAAAGGGCCTTCGAACACTACACAGTAATGGTATGGTTGAAGGTATGTCAAATTGCACTTAGTATTTTGATTTCTTTGAAAATTGCATATATGGCAAATAGAATCAAGTAAGATTCCCATCTGGTGCTACAAGAGAAAAGGGGATCTTAGAGTTGATACACAGTGATGTGTTTGGACCTATTCATGTTCCATCCCTAGGTAAATCTGTGTATTATGTTTCATTCATAGATGATTTTTCAAGGAACACCTGGATTTATTTTCTTAGAAAGAAATCTGAGGTATTTGATAAATTTAAAGAGTTGAAGGCTCTGGTAGAAAATCAGACAGAGAAGAAAATAAAGGTATTGAGAACAGGTAATGGTGGAGAATTTTGTGGAAATGAATTCAAAGAATTATGTAAGAAGTGTGGTATAGCCAGGAAGAATACTACTCCATACACTCCTCAGCAGAATGGAGTTGTAGAAAGGATGAATGAGACACTGATGGAAAAAGCAAGGAGCATGCTTAGCAGTGCCAGGTTAGGACAAGAATTATGGGTAGAGGCAGTGGGTACAGTATGTTACCTAGTCAATCGATCACCTTCATCAGCATTGGATGATAAAACTCCACATGAGGTATGGTATAGAAAGAAACCCTCTCTTCAACATCTTAGAGTGTTTGGTTGTGATGTTTATGTACATGTTCCAAAGGAAAATAGGAGTAAGCTGGATAATAAAGCTGAAAAGTGTATCTTTATTGGTTATAAATATGGTGTGAAAGGTTATAAGCTTTGGAACCCAGAAACCAAGAAAATTGTTTACAGTTGAGATGTTGTTTTCAGAGAGGTAAAAGATGTGTCTAAATAGGAATTCCCACCAATGCAAGATGAACCTGAGAAAATAGAGCTTGAGTTGGATGATGAAAAATATGAATCATCTGAAGAAGAGGAAGAAGAGGAAGCGGAAGAAGAAGAAGAAGAACCTCATACCCCAATATTGAGGAGATTAGTGAGAGATAGAAGGCAACCAAAAAGGTATAGTCCACCTAATTTTCATTCCAATTGTGTTTTATCTATTACTAATGATAATCCTGGAACTGTCAGGGAAGCAGTGAATTCAGAGGATAGTTAACTCTGGAAGAAGGCCATGGTTGAAGAAACAGATGCCTTGGATAAGAATGAGGCATGGGATATAGTTGAGATTCCAGCTGGAATAAAATTGGTTGGTAGCAAATGGTTGTTCAAGAAGAAGTTAAATGCACAAGGTAAAGTGGAGAAATACAAAGCTCGGTTAATAGCATAAGGTTATTCCCAGGTAGAGGGAATTGACTTTGGTGAGATTTTTTCTCCTGTTGCTAAGTTAACTTCTATTAGATTTCTTTTATCTATTGATGTTTCTTTTGATCTTGAAGTGGAACAAATGGATGTGAAGACAACATTCCTACATGGGGATCTGGAAGAAGAAATCTACATGAAGCAGCCAGAAGGATTTGTAGTGAAGGTAAAGAAAGAGTTGGTATGTAAGCTAAAGAAGACACTATATGGTCTGGAGCAATCACCTAGGATGTGGTACCAAAAGTTTGACACATACATCCTTGGATTGGGATTTGTAAGAAGCAGGGTTGATCACTGTGTATATTCCAAACAGGTTGGTAATCACTTCATTTATGTAGTGTTGTATGTTGATGACATGTTGTTGGTAGGAAATAACATGGATGTTATCAAGGAGGTGAAATCGCAACTATCCTCCAAATTTGACATGAAGGATCTTAGTGCTGCTAACTTCAGTATGAGAATGGAGATTAAAAGAGATCGTGCAAACATGAAACTCTGGTTGAATCAAAGAAAATATGTTGAAACAATATTGCAGAGGTTTAATATGCATGGAAGTAAATCGATCAAGGTTCCTATTCCTATAGGTGTAAAGTTATCTGCAGATCAGTGTCCCAAGACACAAGAAGAATAAGAGGACATGTCCCATGTTCCATATGCCAGTGCAATTGGCAGTTTGATGTATGCAATGGTTTGTACTAGACCGGACATTGCACATGCAGTGGGAGTTTTGAGCAGGTATATGTCAAAACCAGGGAAGGAGCATTGGACAGTAGTAAAGAGGGTCTTCAGGTATCTTCGTGGCACCACCAATTATGGATTGTGCTACCAAGGAAGACCGGGATTGGACAGAGTGGTGGACATACATGGCTTTGTTGATGCAGACTGGGCTGGAGATTTGGATCGCAGAAGATCTACAAGTGGGTATGTGTTTAACCTATTTGGAGGAGAAATCAGTTGGATGAGCAAAAGACAGGTTGTAGTGGCACTCTCAACTACAGAAGCTGAATACATGGCAGCCACTCATGCAAGCAAGGAAGCAATATGGTTACAAAGATTGTGTTCAGGTATTGGGTTGTTACAACAAGTAGCGAGATTAGACTGTGACATTCAGAGTGAAATATTCTTGGCAAAGAACCCAACTTATCATTCGAAGATAAAGCATATTGATGTTTAGTATCACTTTGTGAGAGACATGGTTGAGGAAAAGAAGGTGTTGCTGGAAAAGGTTGACACTTTGAAGAATGTTGTAGATTCATTGACAAAGTCTGTGAGCACAGAAAATTTCTCTTGGTGTAGAGAAACAATGGGCATTACTGCCCTGGATTGTTGAATATATAATCCCCTGGACCCTTGGATGCAAAGAAAACAACAAGTGGGAGAATGTTGGGTATGTGTTATATTCTTTGCATGGGTGTGTGTGTGGGCACGTCAGATACATCAACTGTGTCTGACGATCCCTACCACTAGAGATCTATCGTGTGTATCGGGCGCTTTCCTAGGGGGGTCCCAGGGGGGGGCAGGTATGCCCCCCACTGGTTACGCACAACATTTGGGGAAGTGCCCCGATTTTTTTTTGGGGGCGCAGTTTTTTGCTATTTTTAGCGGATTTGTAAATTAATCCCAGATTAAGGGATTAGGGTTTTGGTATCTACGAAATAGCTAAAAACATTGTATATATTGTATGGCGAATGGTGAAATTCGATATAATGAATAGAAGAAAGGTTTTCCCAGTTGAGGGTTTCCGGTATAAAATCTCTTTGTATTCTGTGTATGAGCCATTGATTAATTTATGTCTTGCTTAAGAATCTATATGCATTGCTTTACTTCACAGGTTTAAAACTTACATAAATTATCAAGGTTAAACGTGATATTATTTGATGACTCAGGATCGATCACTCTGATGGTGGCCAAGAGCATTATACGTTGACTTAGAAAATGTTGTATAACTTTGAGAGCAGACATAGCACACATTCCTTGAGAGAAATCTTCAACGATGTTGTAGTTTTGGGCGATACATGAACTAGGATTAAAATTTGTTTTTTGAATAGTGCTCTTGGGAGGGCATAAAATAGAGTCGAAAGTAGGTTTCTCAATTTGAAGTCGTCCATATTGAGGAGTAATGGTAGAGGGAGGTGGGTCCGATGTATTACCGTTAGTGACCTTATATTTATCAGGTTTAGTCGGTGTGTCATAGGTTGTAGTGCGAGTGGTTAAATCAATCCCATTAAACATATAAATATGGGCACTCAAAGAGGATTCGTCACTAGGAGTATGAATGGGATTTCCCCCTACCCCAAAGGAGTAGGGGCTTGCACAACCATGGACTGCTGTTGAGGGAAAGGTTGTGTCAACACAACTGGTTGGGAATTCCCTTTGAAAATTTTTGCAACTTCGACGTGATGAGGATAGTCTTAGGTGTAATGATCATCACCACAAATGAGACACATAAATTTTGGTTTTCACTGTGTTTGTTTCTCTACAATAGGTGGTTGAGTTGGTGTTTTTGGATTTTCATTATTATTATTGTTCTTTTTGGGTTTATTTTTTGTTTGCTTATTTCCCCTGGATTGTTTTGAAGAGGAATATTGAACTACATTCACCTCAAATATTTGAGTCGGGGGGGGGAGGTAGAGGAGAGTGAGGTCGAACCGAAAACAGGTATAGTAACATAGCGATTAGCTGAGCCGACCGACTATGAAGAATATTGGGTTTTGATGTCACCGATAATTCCATCTGCATGATCCATGGAAGGTGGTTTGTATGGATCGGTGGACATGCATGGAGCATTCGATATCAAATCATAGAACCAATCGGATTGGGAATAAACCAAATCCAAGTACTGGTTGAGAGAAATCGATTCTTCCTCAGTGACAACACCACCCATGGTGACATCATGAGAAATTGGAGGTAAAGAGAGATTTAGTAAACCATTCCACCAACAATTGGTCAGGAATGGTCGCTTTGATCAACCTTCATCATCGTCTCCACTCATGAATTTGATCAGAGATATGTCCGAAGTTCATTTGACGAAGTGAAGTCAATATTTATATACCAGTCTCGTAATGAATGGCTAATTGAAAATGCATGAGAAAATCCATAGCCAGGGAGTTGAAATCTTGAAAAGTACCACGTTGGAGTTCAATGTACCATTTGGATGTTGAGCCCATGAGTGTGTGATGGAAGAGACGCAATCAGATAGAATCATCCATTAGTGATTTTGATTAACACCATAGATGAAATGTCATAACATGGTTTTTCGGGTCTTCTCTAGGTTTACCGTCAAATTTGGGGATGTCAGAAGGTAATTTAGCAGGAATTATTGGCCAAAAAGGAAAATGTAGTATGGGACCATTTGTCAACCGAGATAAATATGGTAGATCCAGTGTGGATAGGAATGGTAGATGTCTATTAACCTGAGGAAGATACTTGTGCATCATATGGACACTAGTAGGGCCATAAACTATTTGAGGTGGATGATTGTAACCACTAGGCCCTCCTGAATATGGTTGGTTTTTTCCAGTATAGGCAGGATTCAGTTTTTGTTGAGGAACATTCATGAAAGGAGGGAAACCCGATTGGTTCTAGGGAGGATAAACATTATATCCCATGGGAGGATAGTTCGATTGCTTAGGTTGTAGTGGATAAATAGTTTCCCCTTAAGAGGGGTAGAAACTTTGTCCTTGTGGAGGGTATACAGTTGACCCTTGGGGAGGATAAGATTGTTGTCCTTAAGGACCCCAAGTGGGATTCGGGACACCCTAAAAAGGTTGTCCATAATATAATCTAGAAGGAATAGGATTTGGTGCTCCTTCTTGTGGGTTAGAGTATGATGTCCCTCCTTGATAAGGTTAAAGAAACGTACCTCCTTGGGGTGGTCCCCAGGATTGTGAAGGGTTTCCAGAAAAAAGAAGGTTGTCCCCCCACCACAGCATGAGTGACAACTAGGGTTTGACCAATAAAAGGGGGTTTCCTCCCAGTGGGTATGTGTAAGGGTGGTTGTCCCCTAGGTGGGACAGGCCCGCTAGATGATGGTCCCCCCCAGTCGAGATTTTTCCTGCAGTTGAGTGTGTTTGTATGGAAGGGTTATGAATTATGTGATGTATAGGTGTTCCAACATGATTCTATGGAACATAATGAGTTGTAGGCTGAAGAGACGGTGTATTAGGAGTAACTGTCAAAGTACCATGTGTATGACTAGGAATTATGACTTCGACGTTACTTTGGACTTGTACTGACATGACAACATGATTGACTACTTATTAAATAGGACAATCAATAGTGTGACTGGATGGTCTTGCCTCAACACCAATAGAGGTAAGAGGGTCAAGAGGTGGTCGACTAAAATTTAATTTTTCATAAAGGTCATGTCTCGATGGAGTTCTCTATATGGAAAAAACATGTGTATGTTGTGGATTCACCATGTCAGTAGACCGGACATGGGTCGTGTACTCATCAATATAATCTTGTTGTATGTTTTCCATTTGTGTCTCAATGTATGGCCTTAACGATAGACGAGGACACTCTTATTCTATGATGTTACCTAATGAGTCAAATCGAAGAAGGAGTGGCTCGATAGGAACTTATGACACATGGTTAATAGGAGGAATGGGATCCTCAGTCGTAACCAATGAGCTTTTGGGATTTTCTAACAAAGGAGTAGCAGTGCTCCTAGCATCCGAATGATTTTCTACCTCTTCACGGTAAAAATATTCAGGTGAATTAGGAGGTAAGTGTTTGTATTCTTCCAGAGGCATCCCTTGCATCCTACATGATCTACAGAGACCTTTATCATCTACAATATCAATATTTTAAAAAAAATAAGTAAATAAACAACACTCGCTAAAAATGTAGAAGAACCAACAAGATAACAACAACTTCTCTCAATGACCGTACTAGTTGGTGACAAAATCCAACATCGTGTGATCAAATTGAGAAGGGTATAGGATATCAGCGGGTGGATCAATTATGTTGGCAACCTGCTTAACAAACGTACACCTTGGTGCAATATTCCACACAATAATCATGGATTTACCCTCCAAGGAGCCCGAGTGAGTTTGACCAACGTCTGTTCCAGGTACATCGAAGAATTCCCTTCACCATCACCTTGTGTGAGGACCCTAAATATTATGGCTACTAAGGACACTAACTCGCAATCATCCTCTGGGAGGGTACAATCGACAGTGCAGTCCGAACGTATAGGCAGGATAACAAGTCTAAAATCCTTCAAGACAACTAAGGACAAGTGGACCAGTAGAACTCTAGAGGACACCGAACGAATTCATAATTCACAAAGCACTGAGACCAAATGAAGACAGTTGGACCTCAAGAAGACCCCCCAAAATACGATCTTACTACTACGAACAGTTAAGCCTCAGAGGGATAATATTTGTTTCTCTCCCAAACACGACCTCGTGCGTAACCCATGTGTGAGAGGGGGATCCCAGCTATGCTTCTACAAAAATTGGATTTACTTTCCCTGTCGCAAGATGCTATTTTTTCTTGAATTATTTGGAGATTTATTCTCACACCCTAATCTAAAGTGCTAGTCCTAGTCTAATGTTGGTGTAAATAATCTAAAAAAAAAAGTTTCTAGATCGATTTTTAATTAGCATTGATTTTAGTAGTTGTTCTTTACACAGAGTTGAATGAGAGTGAAACTAATGATGTTGTGACTTGAATCCAAAAGAAGTAAAAGAATGATAAGAAAATGTTTCTTTTTATGAACTTCTATTTATGGGAAGGAGAAGAGTTTTCTTTCTTTCACTACCAAACAAAAGAATGCAAAACTTTCATGCAATTTGTTTTAAAAAAGAATCCATTTAAGTGCTAAATTATAAAGAAATCTTTTCCGGTATCCAAAAAGCAATCTTAAAAAGTATCCTTTCATTTGATTATGAATGTAAATTGATTTGGTTTAATGCTTCTTATGTCAGTAATAAAAATAATTTCACTATTGCAACTTTAGACAATGGGAAACAAGAATCACACAAACAAAAGGCACTCTCATAACAGTCAATAAAAGACAAAAACAAACCAAAGTTTCCAAAAAAGAACTCCCAAAACAACGAAACACACTTAATAATATTTATGGAAATATATGAAGATCAGAGATCAATTAAAATAGCAAAGAGATCCATGAGTTTCCTTTCAACAATATTTAATCGATCGGATGAACGAAAACGTATCAAAATGAACCCAAAATTTGAAGAAAAAAGGGTGATTTCACGACAAGGAAATACAATAAAATACAATCAATATCAAAATGTTTTAAAATAAGCAAGTTGCAGGTCTGATAGAAGACATAAAATAATAAAACAATTTTTGAGTTAAAAGGAAATTCCCAAAGATCACACCGAGTACAAAGGCCGTTAGCAATTTTCAAGATGAGGAAAAATCGACGTTATGTCTATAACATCACTAGAGTGATACAATGCTCCCTAACACACTATAGGGGAGTGTCGATCAGGCAATCAACGCTCTCGGTGTAACTGGAGAGGGCACAGGTTTCTAAGAAAGAATGGGAACAACCTAGAAAATGAAAAACTCAGGAAGTTTGATCAACAGTCTTTGTGAGACAACTTCAATAATGACAACAGATTTATAGAAGAGAAAATACAAAAAACAAGATCAAAATATGAGAAAAAATCTAAGACAAAACCAAGGAAAGAAACCAAAATTTAAATCTTCAATCCCCAATGGAGTCTACAATTTTTGTTGTAGGAAAATTCCCCTATGGACAGGTGAATATCCTCTTGGATTTTAGACCCCTACTACCAATACCTAAAGATGCTAACATTGGAAACTAACATTATGTTGGCCCTTGGTTATGGATTAAGGAATAAAGAAAAGGCAAAGGAAGAGGAAAGATAAAGTATGAAGAGCGCAAAAGGAACACAAACAAAGGATGGGTCGAAGTGGTCAAAGAAGCAGAAAAGAAGGAGCAAAGAAAAGGAAAGAAAGCCATTGAATGAGAAGATCAAGGAAGACAAATCATCAAATAATATGGATATTGGACAACTCAACAAGAGGAAAAATACACCAACGAATGCTTTGGAGAACCTCATGGGAAAGAAGGAAGAACAGGTTGGCGAAGCCCTTAAGATGCGGGTCATGTGGGACCTAGGGTTTTAGCATTTAGGGTTTTGACACTTAGGCTTTAGTCTAAGGTTGTTAGAGAGCCATTGTAATGTATAAATAAAGGTCAAAAAGAGTCGAGAAGGTCATTTAATGGATTGTGATTATTGTTGTGATGTGAGAGAAGTATTGTGTTGTAAGAGAATTCTTGTATTCTGGATCTTCAGCTGGGTGCGAAGATCAACCCTGCAACTGGGTGCACAGGGAGGGGAGAGAAAGAGAGAAAAGAGAGAAAGAGAGAGAAAGAGAGAAAGAGAGAGAAAGAGATAAAGAGAGAGAAAGAGAGAGATATTTGCAAGCTAAGTGCGTAGATAGAACTGTATTCTTTCATCTAATATATCAAGAAGTGCAATTATGTGGATGTATCCCTAGGGAGAGGGTGAACCACATATATCTTGTTTCCTTTTTTCTTGATGTTGCGTTATTGGCCATCTTTTATAGTGTTATTGCATGTATGTTGGATCAAAGATATAACTTCACGAAGTAAGCATAATATTGTTAAGCACTGATAGGTTAACTACGTTGTTCTTCTGGATCCACTTTTCTTTTCCACTGGTTGTAGACACATGTGTCCTGAAACCCCCCTATTTCTACTTTGGGTGAGACTTCATCTTCTTTGCAGGTGTTTTCAAAAGGGACAGTAGTTAGGGTTTGTTGGTGCACTGTTGGAGTGAACCCTGGGTCTACCCTTGTGCCAACACATTCCTTTAAATGTAGTTAAACTAGTCAAAGGAAAAAGAGGAATAAATTATGATGTACTTTTTTCTAAAGTTTGTCCTCACTTAATCCAGGATGAACTTGATCTCCAAGCTCCTTAATGATATCTGCAATCCAATAGACAATGAAGAAAACATAGACTTTCTACTCTACCAAGATTAGTTTAAACTATATTTACCAATAATAGATAAGTATATGCAACCATACACAAACTTGAAGGAAATAGTCCAAGCATATATTAATGAGAACCTTACAAGGCACTTACAATCTGTATATGAAGTTCCAACAACTTCTCCAAGTCCTCTTTGTCCAACCCCTTGCTCGAAAGATCCACAATCAGAATGAAAATATTTTTTGTTGATTATTATCCCCTTCTTCACCATGAGAATGCCTCCTTTTATAGGCTTTGAGAGGCTCAACCACCTTATTTATATTTGGAATAAGTTTAGGATATGACTCCATTAGTTGTGGCATCTCCTTTAGATGTAGCCTAAATCTTGGATTCGATCCAAACCAACTCGGATCATCTCTAGTTGTATTTAGATATAAGGGGGATTTCTTCCCATGATTCTCTCAACCAATCGATGCTCCCTCAAAACTGGCAACATAACACTGCAACATTTCCTTCTATATGGAAAGGAAGCGATGGCACTCCCTGCATATGAGCATGGGAGCACTGATATTCCAAACGTTCGTTAAGATGACCATTTCTCAAGTCAAAACATTTTTCTTAGTTTGTCAAATGATGTGGTTTCCCCTTCCAACATGTTCTAGAGGATGTATCAAGTGTTTCCATGGTGTCATTCACAATGTGACATATGCATAATGAAAATGCGACATTGACGACACTTGTGACAAAAGTGTGACACTTGCCTCACTTGTGACAATGAGAATGTGACATTATCGAAGTGAGGAATTTTGACGTGTAACAGGGGGGCGATAGTTTTAGAGGGATTTTGTTGGAATCTTGTTCATATCTGAACTTGGGTCAACTTATGACATTAAAGTAAGATCATAGTAGATAAAATTAATAACCAACAAATGGTTATATTGGCGGTTGGAACAAAATGGGATTGAGTGAATGAGATCTGTTGAAGAAGCGTAAAAAGAATGTCAGATCTGGCGAAAAATTGTTAAAATAATGAGAATATAAAAGGGATTTTGAGACCGTGGAACCCAACGAAGGTAGAGATCGAGAGGTAGTTGAAAACAAAGGAGTTGGAATTTGCGTAGAAAGATAAAAAAACTCAAAGTTAACACTACGCAAATATTCATAGAAGTATGTATTCAACGACATGCATGAAGTATTTTTCTGTGATTTCCCACGTGTTGCATGAGTGGATATTGAGGTTGAAAGACAACCACCCTACAAATCGAATTAGACATCTAGAATGGAATCCTATGGATATCGCGTAGTTACAACAAGTTGACAATAAATTTATGCGTGTAATAGATTTCTCATTAGATAACATTGTTGTAGGATTTATCACAGAATTTGCAGTAGATACTGCGAAGTCGTACAACACAACAGAGAAAGATTTCTTGAATGGACATTCAGGTAGGTGTTAGGGTCCTATAATATAGTCATATGTTCTCCAGTCATCAAGTTGGGAATTTTTCTGATTAGGTTGAAAATTATTTCATGATAAGGTGCTCAAGGGTAAGATGGGTTATTTTTTAAATCATTTTCACTCTTAGATATCTCAAGATCTCCTTGCCACTATCCTGCAAACTCAAACGGAGAAAAATATGTAAAAAAAAAAAAGAGGGTTTGTTTTTCATTTGGGAGCAGTGCGACCCTTCTGTGCAGTGTGACCCTTTTGTGCAGTGTGACCCTTATGTGCAGTGCGACCCTTCTGAGTAAGGTTGGAAAATTAATCTTTTGGAGTCCTTCCCATGGGTATTGTTTCGAGTTTGATGGCTCGTTGGAAAGTAGACACATGGGGCTACTTGACCTAGTCTCAAGAATTCAAAATGGACTCATAAAATTTGGCCAAAAACAACCCTAAAACTGGCACGACCCATCTATTTCTGGCGTGACCTATCTGTTTCCTGGTGTGACCCATCTGTTGTGGTCACTATGCTTCTGTGTATTTGGAAAAATTTCAAATTTTTTCAGTTTTGGTCAAACCAAAAGGTTTTAATGTGGTGTGTAAAAGAGTTATAATATGTAACCATGGTAAATGAGGGTGGATCAATGTCATTTTCATGTAAATGTTGAAATCATTAAATGTTTTCCAAAGGTCAAATGTTGGTTGAGACAAATTTGAGAGTTGGTTCAAACCTCCCATATTTTGTGTTTTGTTGTAGATCTTTCAAGAATTTGACCCTGAGATCATGCATTCGACCCCTAAGTGGAGGAGAGGTAGTTTTTCATCTATATGAAGGTCAAATTTAATGAAGGATAATGGTTGGACCTGAAGGGAGGATGGTATTGAAAAATCACCATCTATTGTACAGAGGTTCAGCAGGTTGTAAGTGACTTTTTGGATGAATAAAAAGACATTTTGTTTCCATATTCTTGTGTCATGATTATGTGGTGAAGTTATTCCTAATGAAATTTTTTATTCTCTTATTTCACATATTGTTTTCTTTTCTTATTTTTTATAGAACATTATGTCCAGGATTTGTCTCAAACACCTTGTTCTAGCTTAAAACAATATTTATGTTTTCTTCTGAAATTGGAATGTAGAATTCAAATAATCTCTACTCTACATTTGGATTGAAACCTAATCTATTCTTCTTATCCATCTCACAAACTCAAAGGATCCACTGGCGTGACTACCTTTACTTGTTGCATATGATCTTGGTTATTCATTCATTTAATGATCTTTAACCTTTTGACTCCATTTTTCTCAATGGCCCTCTTTTGTTGTCTCAACCAAAAACTCTAAAAGCAAACCTTATATCCTGATAACTAGCCTAATATCCAATCCAAACAAAGTTAAATCATACAGAGAGATACCTCTCTGATTCTTGGAAGGATAGATCCTTGACTCTAAGTGGTTTTGTGGTTGCCTCTGTCAATTTCTCCTTAAGCCTGAGAAATAACGAAGTGCTAACATAATGGCGACCATACTGGGGACTGTTCCTCAGAAATCATAGCAAGTTCCAGATCTTATTACTGATGGTGGACAATGATGAGACACAAGAATGCTGAAATCATTCACCTGGCGACTCCAATCAACTTCATATCAATTCCAATTCAAAGACTCCACTAGAGGAAGAACCTAAAACATGACCAAGCAATTTGGAAAAATTAGGTATTCAAGCTCAAATTGTATTCAAGACATTGTTGGCTTTATCTGTAATTATTTTTTCTCTTATTATGATCCTGGTCAAGAGTATATTGCTGAAATTCATAATGATCAGTTTCAAGCTGAAGAGCCTCAAATTATTCAACCCATCCCTATAGACTTGGTACACACTCCAATACCTTTAGATAGCCCAGTTAGACACAAACCTCGTGCTTTATCTCCTATTATTGTTGAAATTCTAGTTAGTTATAATCCCCTTGCTTTACCTCCTATACCTGTAAAAGTCCCAGACAGATACAAGCCTCTGGTTTTTCCTTCAATTCTCAATGACCTCCCTACAAATTATAGCAATGATCTGCCCAGGTTTGATGGAGAAAATGAAAAGATCATTGTTGAAAAACACATTCAAAATCTTGAGGATTTTCTTGATCTGTTTAAGGTGGAAGAAGATTATGTTTGTATGAGGATGTTTTCCCTATCATTGGTTTAAGAATCTTCCAGCTGCTAGCATTAGCAATTTTCAGCAATTTACGCAAGTTTTCCTAGATAGATGGGTGATAATGGAAAATTTATTTCTCATCCTAGAAGAGTATGACCACTTGAAAAGACAATCGGGGGAGACAGTGCAGCATTTTTCATCTAGGTTAAATAAGTTGTATCATGCAATGCCTATCGATATAAGGCCACCCCTAGGATTAGCTCACTTACATTTCCCAGATGCCTTCAATCCTGAGATGGCATTCCAATTAAGAGAAAGGAACACTGCAACCCTTGAAGAAATTCAAAATATTACAGTTGATGTGGAAGATAACCTGTTGAACATAAAGGAAAAGTTAAAAGCATCGATGAAAGAAAAAATAGAAAAATAACATTTGATATCTTCATAAATAAAACTAGATATTTTGACCAACACAGTCAATGAAGTGATGCATAATATTAGCAGGAAAGAGGAACTTGTTTTTTTAAGACCTCATTTTCCATTAGTTCCAGAAAGGACAAGGATCAATGACCCAAAGCATTTTCCAGCTCGACCTCGGTATTCTGGACCACCTAATGACTATTTCCTGTACTCAATTCACAACATAGTTGAATATGAAGTTCAAAATCAGATGGTGGTGGAAAAATCTCCTGAGATGATGTGCATGTTTGATGACCTTGCATATATATACGATATTCCCGGATATGATCATCAGGACGAGAATTATATGGTTGAGAGTGAGGTTGATTGTCCAAAGAAACCAACACTATCTCCATGGGAAGAAGAATCCCGGTTACCATAATACAAAAAAGGCAATCAAACTCTACACACTAAGCAAGATTGCAAAGAGAATAATGCAAAAAGTTTTCAAGTAAGTGAAAAATTCCTTCCTCTGTGTTTTCCCTCACTTCTGAGAGAAACTTATAAGCAAATTTTCAATAGTAGGATTGGAGAACTCTCTAACCAATCATATGAGGAAATCATGGATGATAAAGAACCTGTTTTAGATCCATAGGTGAAGTCGTTGAGTCATCTTGAATGTCAAATATTAGATGAAATCACAGAGGTTGAAACATATAATGACCTGATCCTTTTTTATTCTATACAATTATGCTAAGATTCATTTCATATTTTGAAAGGAAATTTTGGTCATATTTTGAATGATGAATACATGAAAGAGTATAATGTTTTACTAGAGACAATGAAGCAACTACCTCTTTGCTACAGGATCCAATAATAGAGGTATTGGTTGACGCATGTAGATAGAGTCCTTTTTCACTTTCTAGTCATGTGTTGAAAAACATTTATGATTTTGATATGATCAGACAACCAACTTCATCATTGTGTTCAACAGAAGCATCGTTTCAAAACCCATATGAGCTGAAACTACCTAGCATAAATCCTTTTCACTCTAGTCAGATGACTGACTGTGATAATTGAGAGAGCCCTCTCTAGGTCTAGGAGGGATAGAGCATGTACTCCAAAGTAGTTTGTGGTTACCTCTGTCAATTTCTTCCTCAGCCTGAGAAATTACGGAGTGCTAACAACAGGTATATCAGATCGTTGTATACTTCCATTAAGATGTTACTGCATAAAAAATGTGTAATGATAATGGCCTCAGACAACTAAAATTCCTTGCGTGCATGGGGGAAGGGGGGAAGCACTAACAAGAGACAGAGAAATGGAGGAAGCGATGGATAAAGGGAAGAAGGAGGAGGCATTGGATCCAATCACAATGGAGGAAGACCAGATCAATCAGATCATGGCAACATTAGGAAGAACACGTAGTGGAGTACCCTACCAATATAAGATTAACAACAAGAAGAGATCCATAGTCGCGAGGGAAGGCTTGCCAAGTGATGAAGAAGAAGTAGAGGATCTCCGGGATGTTGAGAAGATTGAGGAAATCATGTGCATGACATATAAAAGAAAGACAAGAAGTCCAAGAGAAGAAACAAAGGGAAAAACTCTTATCCATATCAGTGTCAATGTGGAACCCATAAATCTGTGTGTGATTAATACACCAAAAATAACACCACCGTTTAGACAACCAAATTTTGGCGGAAGAAATGCAGCAGGAAGTACATCTACACATGGAGAAACAACTGGGGGAGCTAGTTCAAGAAGCATTAGTCAAGGATCTACACCGTGTGAAGGTAGTAGTTCAACATTCAGGATGGCAGGACATGATCCCACCACCAGGTTACCAAAATTCAAAGGAGAGGCGTCGGAGGACCCTGAGAAGAACTTGTTGATCTATGAAAATATATGGGAAGCAAAGTAGATCACATATGAGAACACTAAACTTGCATAGTTATCCATCACACTAAGAGATCGCGCACTATATTGGTACATGAGCTTAGTTTCACACATTCCACCAAGTACAATGACAACGATTGTGGATATCAAGAAGTTGATGATAAATGAATTCAATAATCCTAGCTCAGAGGATCAATACATGAATGAGATGATAGAGATCAGACAAAAACTAGGAGAATTTGTCTGAGAGATAGACAATAGATTCAAATGATTGAAGGGAAAGATGAAGTATGTCATGACAAATATGCAACATAGGCATTTGTTTTTCAATTTACTGCTACCACATTTGAGATACCCCTTGAGATAGAAAAAGTTTCATACCCAGGAAGAGGCTTTGCAGGCATCCCTACAACCAGAAGAGAACCAATATCAGAAGACAGATCCAACAATAGAGGAGCTCAAGTAAGACCTAAAGAATATAAAATTTCAATTAAACCAAAACAAGAGTAAGGACAAAAGAGAAGTTGTTAGGTGTACCACATGTAGGAAAGAAGGACACCACAAAAATGAATGCCCAACATTTGCGCAGTAAATGGAAACAGGACTACAAAACCTATTTCCATCAGGAGGACTATGGTGTGAGATCTGTAAGACACACGGGCATTATCCATATCATCATCCAATGATGAAGAAATACTAGACGGAGCCTAAGATTTCATATCACAACTTTTGCAAGTCAGTAGGCCATCATGAAAAAGATTGCAAGATGATGGAGTTGATGAGGGAAAGAACATCAGACACTTATAGGGTGCAGGCAGAGATGATGACAACGAAATTTGCACCATATTTTAACCAAGTACCAGCCCTATATAACATTGTGCCACAACAATATAACACTTCACAGTCGCAATACAATACCACACAACCATAGTATAATCTCGTGCAATATAACTAGGTGCCCCAGTACAATGCACCGCGAGGAGATCAAGATGGATACAAAGGTGGAGGACGGGGTAGAGGAGGATTTGGAAGAGGCATAGGACCAGTGGTATGCCATAACTGTCAGCAACTAGAAAACTATGGAAGGGAATGCCCACTTCCACCTGGGACATGTATGTATTGCCGCGCATCTGACCATGACACAAAACACTCTCCGACACTATTGGGGAAGATCAAGGAAAAGAGAAATTAGAACAATCAAAATGTTCAATGGATTTCTACAAAATAAAGGGATGATGGAAGAAATATCAACATAGTTACACATGGAGGAGCTAAGACAGGAGATGATGTAGTAAGACAAGATCCATCACAACACCAATGGGTGAAGAAGAATGTTGAACCACTGAAGCAGTTTGATGCGCAGAACAAAAAGAAGATATTCAAGAAAGTCAAACAAGAATTCTTGAAGCCAGACATTACATCTACATCAACTGCACAACATACTCAGGGTGTACCAATGTACAAGATGCCTTCATCACTGGATCATACTAATGAAGCACAACCCATAGGACAAGTAAGTACCATAAAGGATTTTCTGCAATCCCGTGTTAAACTACTAAATAATTTTTCATCTGTTAAAGTGTTACAAAATATGTTAGAAAGATGTATCATATATGTAGAGGGAAAGCTAGAATAGAAAACAGTTAATCATCTGCATACAAGGAGGAGAACAAGCAAAGAATTCAGACTGAATGCCAACATTGGAGATTTCAACATGGGGGATATCATATTGGATTTAGGCTCCAAAGTGAATGTACTACCCAAGAATACATGGAAATGTATGGAAGATCCCACATTAGGATATTCACCTGTTCAACTAAAACTAGAAAATGAACACAGTTTTTTTCCAATTGGGAGGGTAAAGGATGTCATAGTAGATCTGGATGGAGTGCACACTAAAGTCAATTTCAAAGTAATAGAAATAGTGGATGGAATAACACCTTATCTGGCATTGCTTGGCTTGGATTGGGATTTTGATAATCATGCCATAATCAATTTGAAGATGAGGAATATGGCATTCGATTCAAGAGAGTACAAATTCATTGTGCCATTAGATCCATCAAAAGGATAAAGGTTTGTAGAAGCCATTTGTTTATACTTGGAGGAAATTAACCAGTTATACAGAACCACCATGTGAGAAGAAGATTATGTGAATCCAACTGCAAATGGGGTACTCAGTTGGATAAGTATCACGTCATGCATGTCAAACTTAGATACAAGGTTGGATAATTGGTAGCATATATTACATGAAGTCTCCACCAGAAGGTGTGCAAGCATAGACCACACAGTAAGATGGGTAGGTACATAGATAAGAGAACTTCCCATATTTCATGGGGTGAATGATCTAGAAGAATTCCTAACATGATATGAAGATGAAGTGTTAGAAAAACAGAGGCTCTTATCTATGGATATAATTCTCAAGGCAACACTTGCAATATGGTGGGGTGTGCACAAAGAGACAGTCAAGGACTGGTACCAATGTAAGCGGTTACTGCGCATCATATTTGGCGCAGAATAGCAAAGCAATCAATTGTAGAGATATGAAGGACATGAGACACCAACAAAACACTTGGAGAAGTGCTTAACACTATGGAGAATGACACCACCATAATAATGGCCTCATCACTTTATTCACACATTGGAATGGATTCCAACAAACTAGTATGAAGACTAGGAATTGCACAGAGGCACTGCAGAATGGACAATGTTACAGCATAATTTTGTAGTCACTTTCTAATTTGAACATGAGAACCCCAACATAGACTCAAAACTCAAACAAATCAAAAGGGTAATATTCATTCAAGAACCAGAGGTTGAACTTATAACAGATTACCAACAACAGAATAGACATACAGTGAAAGAACTATTGTCATGCTACCATGTGTAGGAATAAGCACCAGATGAAGATGACCCCCGCAACATTCAAATTATAGAGATTGAAGGAGAAAGGGAGGTGGGAGGTCCATATATTGAATCAGAAGTATTTGATGCACAAATCAAAGTGAAGAAAGTGAATATTTGGACAAATGACAATCCAAAAATGGCTAGTATTGGGGATTACTGGGATGAACAAACAGTCAAAAGAATCACAGAGTTGTTGCGTGAGTATAGTGACCTATTCAAAACAACCTTTACAAAGATTAAAGGCATAAAAGGATAGATATGAGAGATTAAGATACCTCTCAAACCTAAGGCTAGATTAGTCCGACAATGACCATATAGACTGAACCCAATATAAAAGAAAAAAGTAAAATAAAAAATTGACAGAATGTTGGAGTCTGGGATCATCGAACCAATGGAGGAATCTGAATGGGTAAGACCTATGGTGGTTCAGGAAAAGAAGCAGGGAGGGATAAGGATCTCTGTAGATCTTAAGAAATTGAATGATGCTTTCCTACATGACCCTTTTCCTACCCCTTTCACATATGAAGTATTAGAGAATGCAGGAGGCCAGGAAGCATACTCATTCAAAGACGGATTCTCAGGCTACCATCAGATCAAGATAGCTCCAGAAGACAGGTACAAAACCATTTTTTCCATAGAATGGGGATCCTACTAATAAACAGTCATGCCTTTTGGACTAAAGAATGCACCAACAATACTCTCAAGAGTAGTCATAGCTGCATTCAAAGAGTTCATCCATCATTTTTTAGAGGTATATCTAGATTATTGGACAGTCTACAGTCTTTTGAAAGACCATGTAGAGGTATTAAGGCTGATGTTGGAAAGATGCAAGCAGTCTCAAGTATCATTAAATATTAATAAGTGCATCTTTGGGACACCTTTTGGGATACTATTGGGCCATATAGTGTGCAAACAGGGATTTCTAGTAGATCCTGCTAAGATTGCAGTGATTGTCAATTTACCACAACCAAAAGCAGTATGTAAATTGAGAGAAACACTGGGACACATAAGCTACTATAGGAAATTCATAAAAGGGTATGCACAGATCACTGCACAGATCCTTCTTATGCTATTATTTTCTAGTAAATTGAAAAGAACTTAATAGAATATCTAAATTTAACATCGTATATGTTAGCGCTCTGTAATTTTCCCAAGGCTGAGGAGGCAGTCACAGAGGCAACATCAAAACCACTTCGAGTCTTGGATCTAGCCCTCCAAGACTCGAAGAGGGATCTCTTTGTTTGATATAGATTTGTTTGAATAGATATTAGGCTAGCTAATGAGTTCAGTGTTTGGATTTTTTTAAATGATTGGCTGGAATAGGAGAAAAGAGGTCCATTGGGTAATGGGGTCACAACCTGAAGTTCAATAAAAAACAAGTTCTATAGACAACCTTACAGGGAAAGGTAGGCACTCTTGTTGGATTCTTTGAATTTTATTTTGGATTTAGAGGAGAAAGATGAGAGGACCAGGCAATAACAGGGCAATCAAGAATCCTGAAATTAACCATTGAGAAGAAAACATTGACAATTATATCAAAGCCAGAAACAGACTGTATGTCTCAACAAATTTTGTTTTTTGAACTTATTTGCATAATTCAGAGTATGAATAACTTAAGAAATACAATGGAAACAAATTGCAGTGAATAATAAAAACATCACCACCAAAAATGACACATGAATCCTGTAGTTGTTGTGACTGTATTATTGGATTGATGAAATACAGAAAGCTTTGTGAGCTCTGATACAAAGTTCCATCATGGTCCCTCCTATTCCTCGGGTGCCAGAATCAACCAACCTTTTACATTAGATTCATATGAATAAATAGGATAGATTTTGGAATTCGGATTCAACTGCCTCAGCCAAAAATAGCAACAAATCCCCAAAAATCTTGAACTGTCTGCCATGAAAAAAAGGTCGAATTTCTACAAAAAAGGGGTCTGCACAGACATCTGTTTCTCTTCAATGCTGACACATGGGGAAAAAATAAAGGATTTTATTGTATATGGTCATGTTCTGGACAAAATCCTCCTTTGGTTTCACCAAATTCACCTCCATATCGCCGTAACAACTCCTGCAAAATTGGGACTGTAACAGGAAAACCAAAAATCCAAAAAATGAGGCTGAAAGACAAATTTGATTATCCCAACTGGTGGCACCTTTGAAAAATCCAGAAGTGGTTTTTGTTCTTCATCCCATTGTGAACAAAAAAATCTCTCGGTTTTTTAAAATTTTTCTTCGTTTGCCTGGAATCCTTCCCGGAAAAAACTAGTTAAAATGGAAACAATGGTGGTTTTGAGTTTTGGGGGGGGTGGTTTTTTGGAGAAAAGTGGTATTCCAGACCCCTCCTGAGGTGGTAAGTGGTATTAAGAGGGGGGTACAAAATTTTTTATGTCCTTGGATTTATTTACCTTGGGATAAGTGCATAAGGTGTGCTTTATGTTTTATTTTATTTGTTTTTGGATTTTTGTTTTATTTATTAGTTTTAACTTTTTATTTTATTACGTGTTTTAATTTTGTTTTATTTTTAATTTATTATTTGTTTTATTAATGTTTTGCGCCTATTCATTTTATTTGTTTATTACTCATTTCTAATTTCGTTTTATTATTGATTAAGTTATTATATTATATTTTTGTTTATTAATTTTTGTTTTAACTATATAGTTTAGTTTTTATTTATGGTTTATTTTATTTTTATGTTTTATGTTGTTTTTTATTTGTTTTTTTTTTAATTTTTTTTCTTTTGTGTGATTAATAAAGCACTAACTTAAGTATTAACTACTAACTTAAATATTAATCATTAATTAATTAATTAATTAATGATTAATTTATTATTAACAAGTCTGATCTAACTACTAACCTAATGTTTTTATCCTAAGGTGGTTTATTGCAAATGTAGGGACGAATATAGCGAAGAGGAGCATAAGTGAAGGATGAGGGAATGAAGGGCACAACAAGGTGACAAAGGATCGAGTAGTGTGATGAAGGATCGTGAGAAATAGATGGAGGGGAAAATGGAATCAATCGAGCCAGATGTCTTCATCACGGGAGCAATGCCAAATCAACAGCCGAAGAATCGACTTACCTATGATTATAGGTTCCCAACATAGGCTCCACCTGGGGATGGCAGCTCTTGCAAGAGATGTCAAGAACCATTGAACTAGGAACATGTAGACCGATGCTTTATTCATTGGTTAATGGAGTCATTGCAGCTACAATCTTCGAATTGGCTCAGATTTGACTGAACAGTGAACTAGATACTATCAAATGCAAACTCTGTTGGAATCATACAATACTGAAAATATGCTCAAATGATTGGGCTTATTCAAAACTTCTACCTACCCTACACTACTAACAATTTCATATTTCTAAATGATACAATAATGCCAGTGCATCAAGTCAAGTAACTGCTCTACTAGCTCTGCACTTTCAATGTTTTCAATCAATATCAGAAAGAGAACTTGCATAGGCATCATGAAATGCTTTTCATCATGATCTTCATCACAAGGGGCTTGATAATAATGACACTTAACAGAAAAAATGGAAATGCATTGTGCTGTGATGAACAATTTTTCCATATAAATAGCCACTGGATCAAGATAAACTTGACCTATTACTGGATATTCAAATTTAACCAACTCAACTTCATGATTTGATGTTGTAGTTATGTTATTTTCATCATCATGCACTTCCATACATGGCTGCAAATTTTCTGATGGGTTTTGAAATGATTCTTTTGTTGGACACACCCCTGTAGTTGGATGTCTGATCATATCCATATCATAAAAAAATTTGAAATCATTGGGGGTAAACAAAAACTGACTTTGAAAACACACATTATCTATAATATCAGTTATAGGGTCATAAAATGATTTAGATAATGGTGGCATTGGCTCTACTGGTACTTCATGGCTTACACTGTGACTTTCAACTAGAATCTGACCAAGATTCCCTCTCAAAATTTGAAATGAATTAACGCACAAAGGCAATGAATCAATATGGATCAACTCATCACCTGTTTCGGGCTTCATGATTTCATCTGAGGTTTGACCTTCAAAAAGGCTCAAGTGCTGCACCTCTGGATTAGCTTCTATATCTCCCCTGCTTTCCTTAAATGATGCATTAGAACATTCCTCTTCCTTTCTATGTGCAATCTGCTTGTAATGTTTTCTCAGGAGTGAGGCAAAACATAAGGGTAGGCAATTTGCATTTTGTTGCAAATTTTCTGCACTTTCCTCCCTCAAAATTTGAAATGAATTATAATCTAATGGTACAGGTTTACATTCCATTGTTTCGAATTCTGCTTTAGGATCTGAATTTTCCCCGGAACTTTGAAAATCAGAGAATCTTGGAGATTGTAATCATGGATCTGAAATAGCCTCTTTCTCAACACTAACATCCTTCACTATCTCATCATAATATTTGCCTTCTTTGATATTTGACACTTTCTCAGAAATTTCCTTCAAAAATTTAAAAGAAGAGAAGCATAAGGGTAAATTCTATGCACTCACCCCAAGATTTTTTGCACTTTGGTCATTGCTGTCATAATTTCCATGTACAGATTGATTATCCTGCTGGGATTGCAAAATATCTTCTTCATCCCAATCATATGTGGCTGATTTATTTGAAAAATGCAATGTGGTATAATCATCATTGTACCAATCAAGCTTGGGTGAATCATTCATGGATGAAATTCCATTGAACATGCATATCATCTTAGGAGAATCCTCCTCTATCTTCTAATTTTGAACTTCATCTTCGACTGTATTGTGAATTGAATACATGAAATCATCGTTGGGTGGTTCTGAATATTTAGGTTGGGCTGCAAAATGTTTGGGGACATTGATCCTTGTCCCTTCTAGCACTAATGGAACATAAGGTGTTTGAACAACAAGCTCATCTTTCCTGCTAATTTTTTGCATCATCTCTCTTACAATGTTTGTCAGAACATCTAGTTTCACTTATGAAGATGTCATTCATTCCTTTTTTATTCTATCTTCCTCTTATGCCCTTAGCTTGGACCTTTTGTGCAACAGATTAGCTTCCACGTCAGCTGCAACATTTTTCATTTCATCAAGGGTTGCAGTGTCTCTTTCTCTTAACTGGAATGTCATTTATGGATCAAAGGAATTTGGGTAATGCAATTGAGCTAAACCAGAAGCTGGCCTTACATCCACAGGTATTGAATGATCCACCTTATTAAACCTGGCTGAGAACTATTGTACTGTCTCTCCTGGATTTCTTTTCAAGTGATCATAATCTTCTAGGATGAGGAAAACATTTCCCATAATCACCCATCTATCTAGGAAAACTTGCACAAATTGACAAAAATCGTTGATGCTTGCAGCTGGAAGGTTCTTAAACCAATCTTTAACTTTACCTAGCAATGATAGAGCAAACATTCTGATGCAGACATCATCATCTTCTACCTCAAACAGATCAAGAAAATCCTCAAGACTTTGGATATACTTTTCAACAATGATATTCACATTTTCTCCATCAAACCTGGGTAGATTATTGATGTAATTGACATGGAGGTCATGGAGAATAGGAGGAAAATCAAGAGGCTTGTATTGGTCTGGGATTTTCACAGGTATAGGAGGTAAAGCATGGGGCTTGTAGCTAACTGGAATTTCAAAAATGGTAGGAGATAAAGCACGAGGCTCATGTCTCACTGGTCTTTCTGCAAGTGCATCAGTATGTACATGATCTACAATTTGGGGCTTGGTCTCTTGAGGCTCATCAATTAGCAGGTGGTCAATGCAATCTTCAACAATGTACTTTTGATCAGGCTTAGAATAAGATAGAACATAATTAGATATAAAACCAAATATGTCTTGAATGCAATTTAGACTTGAATACCTGCTCTTTCTAGGATACTTGGTCATGCTTCAGGTTCTTCCTCCAGTGGAGTCTTTGCGTCAGTACTGTCTGAAGCTGATTGGAGTCACTAGGTGAATGATCTCAGCCTTCTTATGTCTTCTGACTATCCACCATCAGTGATCAAATATGGAACTTGAAGTGCACTACTGGAGAAATTTCCCCAGTATGGTCGCCATTATGTTAACGCTCTGTAATTTTCCCAAGGTTGAGGAGGCAGTCACAGAGGCAACATCAAAACCACTTTGAGTCTTGGATCTAGACCTCCAAGACTCATAGATGGATCTCTTTGTTTGATATAGATTTGTTTGAATAGATATTAGGCTAGCTAATGAGTTCAAAGTTTGGATTTTTTTAAATGATTATCTAGGACAGGAGAAAAGAGGTCCATTAGGTAATGGGGTCACAACTTGAAGTTCAATAAAAAACAAGCTCTACAAAAATCCTTACAGGGAAAGGTAGGCGCTCTTGTTGGATTCTTTGAATTTGATTTTGGATTTATAGGAGAAAGATGAGAGGACCAGGCAATAAAAGAGAAATCAAGAATCCTGAAATTAACCATTGAGAAGAAAACATTGACAATTATGTCAAAGCCAGAAACAGACTGTATGTCTCAACAAATTTTGTTCTTTGAACTTATTTGCATAATTCAGAGTATGAATAAATTAAGAAATACAATGGAAAAAAATTACAGTGAATAATAAAAACATCACCACCAAAAATGACACATGAATCATGTAGCTGTTGTGACTGTATTATTGGATTGATGAAATACAGAAAGCTTTGTGAGCTCTGATACAAAGTTCCATCATGGTCCCTCCTATTCCTCGGGTGCCAGAATCAACCAAACTTTTACATTAGATTCATATGAATAAATAGGAGAGATCCCCCCAAAAAATTTTGAAGTTAGATTCAACCGCCTCGGCCAAAAATAGCAACAAATCCCCAAAAATCTTGAATTGTCCACCATGAAAAACAGGCCGAATTTCTGCAAAAAAGGGGTCCGCACAGACATTTGTTTCTCTTCAATGCTAACACCTGGGAAAACCTGAAGGAGTTTATTGTATGTGGTCATGTTCTGGACAAAAACCTCCTTTGGTTTCTCCAAATTCTCCTTCATCTCTCGATAACAGCTCCCTCAAAATCGAGATTGTAACAGGAAAACCAAAAATCCAAAAAATGAGGTTGAAAGACAGCTTTAATTCCCCCAACTGGTGGCACCTTTGCAAAATCTGGAATTTTTTTTTGTTCTTCATCCCGTTCTGAACAAAACCCTCTCTCTATATTTTAAAATCGGTCTCTGTTTGCCTGGAATCCTTCCTAAAAAAAACTGGTCAAGATGGAAAAAATGGCGGTTTTGAGTTTTTGGGGGAAGGTGTTTTTTTGGAGAAAAGTGGTATTATAGGCCCCCCCTAAGGTGGTAAGTGGTATTGGGAGGGGGGGTCTGAAATCACCTGGAGGTGACAAGTGTCCCTCCCAATACCACTTTTCGAAACCCCCCCCCCTTCCGTTAAAGTTCAAAAAGCACGGGGGGTCTAGAATTTTTTATGTCCGTGGATTTATTTACCTTGGGATAAGTGCATAAGGTGCACTTTATGTTTTATTTTATTTGTTTTTGGATTTTTGTTTTATTTATTAGTTTTAACTTTTTGTTTTATTACGTGTTTTAATTTTGTTTTATTTTTAGTTTATTACTTGTTTTATTAATGTTTCGCACCTATTCATTTTATTTGTTTATTACTCATTTCTAATTTCGTTTTATTATTGTTTAAGTTATTATATTACATTTATGTTTATTAATTTTTGTTTTAACTATATAGTTTAGTTTTTATTTATGATTTATTTTATTTTTATGTTTTATATTGTTTTTTATTTGTTTTTTTTAATTGTTTTTCTTTTGTGTGATTAATAAAGCGCAAACCTAAGTATTAACAACTAACTTAACTATTAATCATTAATTAATTAATTAATGATTAATTTATTATTAACAAGTATGATCTAACTACTAACCTAATGTTTTTATCCTAAGGTGGTTTATTTCAAATGTAGGGATGAAGATAACGAAGAGGAGTAGAAGTGAAGGATGAGGGAATGAAGGGCGCAGCAAGGTGACAAAGGATCGAGTAGTGTGATGAGGAATCAAGCGAAACAGATGGAGGGGAAAATGGAATCAACCGAGCCAGATGTCTTCATCACGGGAGAAATTCCAAATCAAAAGTCGAAGAATCGAGTTACCTATGATTATAGGTCCCCAACAGTATCAAAGCTTGATTGAATAGAGAACCTTTCACTAGGTAACCAAAAATGTCATTGTTGTCGTACAAGAAAAATAGGGATTTTTTTTGGAAGGGATTTGCAGCCTAAAAACCATCTAGAGATGTGTGCCCTAGCCTAGTGAACTCATTGGCAGCTTCAGCGTGCCTTTTCAATGGCCAAAGCCTCCAGAGAGTGAAACCCTAGTTTTCACTGGTATCAGAAAACCAGAAAACCAAAAATAGTACCAGAAGTACTAGTCCATATTTGTGCAGGTCTAATTTCAAGGGGTAAAATTTGGATTTTATGAAAACATACTGCACCAGCCTACTCGCCTGAGCCTAGTGCACCTCTTGGTAAGTTCATAATTAATTTCTGAGCACTTACATTTTTTTTCATTTTCCTAGCTCCAGGTCAAGATGTTTGCAAGTACCAAGCTTGTTGATAAGTTAGAAGGCGTGGAAAAATTTTGTACCTAGAAGTATAGGATTTCACTCATCCTTTAAGAGAAAGGCCTTGCAAAATTCATAAAGGAAAATATATCAGAACCCACAGAAGATGCAACCAAAGAAAAGTAACAGAAGGATATGGTTAGGGCCAAAAGAATCATTGCACACTCTATTAGAGACCACTTGATCCCTCAAGTGTCTTCTAAGAATACTCCAAAATAAACTTGTGATTCCCTAAACATAATGTATGAAGGAAGGAATATCAACCATAAGATGAATATGAGAACCCAACTCAAGAATACAAAGACGCAGAAAGGAGAAACCATTCATGACTGTTTCTCTGGGGTTTATCAATTCAAGGAACAACTAAAAAAAAATGGAGACAACCTAGATGAATATGAACTCATAATGAGATCTTTGAATGGTCTCACAAGACCTTGGGATGCCTTCATCCAAACTATCTGTGCAATAAAGGAGAAACTCCAATTTGATAGTCTTTGGGAAGAATGTGTTCAAGAAGAAGCAAGAATAGCTAACTGAGAAGCAATACTACTAAGGGATGAATACCAATCCCTAGATGCTCATTCTAAAGGAGGAAATAAAAGATATCACTTCTAGAAGGAGACCCACCTACATAAGGAATATCACTCCCCAAAAATATTCACCCATTTCCATAAAGAATCTCACCCTCCAAGGAGATTCTAGAAGTTTCAGAAAGGTCAAAGAAGAGAAAAGGATTTATCCTCTTATCAATGTTACCATTGTGACAAGATGGGACATATTGCTAAGAATTGTCCAGCTAGAAGAGAAGAATACATGAAGAGAAATAAAAAAATACACCATTCCCATGTAGTTGAAGATGATGATCCACCCACAAAGATGATTAAATAAAATATTGAAGACTATGTTTTGTTCTTTTCCCTCTCACGATCTTTGACACTTGGAGAGGATACTTGTCTCATAGACAACGGTGACTCTAAACAGTTAGAGAGACATTCTCTCTAGCCCTACAAAAAAAGAACTTTCCCCAGAAAGTTACACTTGGAGATGATTATTGATACCCTATCAAAGGAGTAGGAGAATCCACCTACAAACTTTATTCAGGGACCTCGATGAAAATGAAGGATGTACTCTATGTACCATATTTGACAAAGAATTTTTTGTCTATCTCAGCTTTAGATAAGAAAGGTTTCAGGATTTCATTCATAGATTGTGAAGTCCTTATGTGGCCTAAAGGAAAAACCATAGAAGATGCAATTGTTATTGGAAAAGGAGAAGGTGTCTTGTATAAATTAAAAGGTCACTCAGATGTAGCCTTGAGTCACTCCACTAAGAGTCCATGTAAACTTTGACATAGAATACTATCTCACATCAACTACGAAGCCTTACCATATGTAAGCAAGGTAGTTACAGGTCTACCAAAATTCAAGTTTGATCATGAAGGTGTGTGCAAGAGATGTGCACAAGGAAAGAACATAAAGAATCCTTTCCCAAAGAGTGATAATAAAGTAGAAGGAATCTTGGAGCTCATCCACTCAGATGTATGTGGCCTAATTCCATCAACCTCTCTTAGTGGGTATGTATACTATGTGTCATTTATTGATGATTATTCTCGCAAGACTTGGGTTTACTTCTTGAAATCAAAAGATGAAGTGTTTGGAAAATTCAAGGAATTCAAATCCTTGATAGAGAATCTTTCTGAAAGAAAAATCAAGATACTCAGGTCAGATAATGGAGGAGAATACACCTCAAAAGAATTTGTGATATTTTGCAGAGATGCTAGGATTAAGAGGGAGCTCACCACTCTGTATAATCCTTAGCAAAATGGTGTTGCAAAAAGAAAGAATATAACTATAATGGAAGTAGTGAATAATATGATCCATGATCAAGATAATCCAATGCACTTATGGGATAAATAATCAAGAACACCAGTGTATGTCCAAAATAGACTATCCCATAGTGCACTTGGATTCAAAACCCTCAAAGAAATTTTCTCCGGAAAGAAGCCAAAAGTAATTCATCTCAAGATATTTGGTTTTCCAGTGTTTGTACACATTCCAAAAGAAAGGAGAACTAAATTGGACCCTCCAGGAAAGAAGGAAATATTTGTTGGATGTTGTGAGGTCTCTAAGGCATTCATAATTTACATACCAGGTTACCATGATATTGAGATCAACAGAGATGTAACCTTTGATGAATATGCAACACTCGAGAAATCAAGGAGATAACAACTTGAAGAAGTATATGAAGAAGAGAATGTAGCTCCCAGAGTTGAAAAACCAGTAAGGGAAGTTACAAATACCCTTGATGATGAGATTCCAGAAGATCATGATATGAAATAATCTCAAGAACCTCCCCAAATGATGATCTCTCACAAGAGAAAGCCAACTTGGGAAAGAGAGCTTATTCAAGATGGAGAGAAGCATGGTTCCCCAAAAGGAACCTTGAGACAAATCAGTAAACCTAAGACATTCTCCAGTTACATGGCTTTGATGTGTGCTCTCATAGAAAAGGATCCTACTTTCTTTGAAGAATCCATTCAGAAGAAAGAATGGGCAAATCCCATGAAAAAAAATACCAATCCATTATAAAGAATGATGTATGGGAAATAGTTCCCAGACCGAAGAACAAAGATGTGGTATCTTCCAAATGGTTATATAATATAAAACACATTGCAAATGGAAGTATTGAAAAACATAAAGTAAGGTTTGTACCTTGTGGTATTTCTCAAAAGGAAGGCATTGATTATGAAGATACGTTTTCTCATGTAGCCAAATACACTTCTATCAAAACCATCATAGCTCTTGCAGCCAAGATGACGTGGAAGTTACACCAGATGGATGTTAAAACAACCTTCTTAAATGGTTAAATTGAATAAGAAGTGTATATATAACAACCTCAAGGGTTTGAAGTTGAAGATCTAAAGAATCATGTCTGCAAGTTGAAGACGACTCTGTACAGGTTGAAGCAATCTCCTAGAGCTTGGTATGGAATAATTCACAATTTCCTAATGAGCTTGGGCTTTACCAAGAGTAAATTTGATTCTAACCTTTACTTCAAGGTTATGAATTATGAGCCAGTTATATTGATGTTTTATGTAGATGACTTATTCTTAACTGGAGAAGAAAATCTCATCACAGATTGTAAGAATAAGCTCGTTGTAGAATTTGAGATGAAAGACCTAGGCCTAATGCATTATTTCTTAGGTCTTGAGGTTTGGAAGATCCCAATGAAGATATTCCTTAACCAAGGGAAGTATGCAGTTGAAATACTGAAGAGGTTTGATATGTTGGAATGTAAATCCATTAACACACCCATGGAAACAAAGTTGAAGCTCCTAGTTGATACTTCGTTAGAATTGGTTGATGCTATTATGTACAGACAGATCATTAGATCATTGATGTATCTGATGAATACTAGGCCGGATATATGTTTTGTTGTGAACACCTTGAGTTAGTATCTGGTAGGGCCTAGACGCGTTCACCTTGTTGCTGCAAAACATGTGATGAGATACCTTAAGGGTACATTGGACTTTGGTCTCTGTTATAATGGAGATCATGACTTTAGAATGATTAGTTATACTGATTCTAATTTGGTTGAAGTGTTTCTGACAGAAAGAGCACTTCAAGATGTTGTTTCATTCTAGGGTCAGCCATGACTTCATGGCAGAGTAGAAAGCAATCCAGTATTTCTCTCAGCACAACAGAAGCGGAATACATTGTAGCTTGTTCCGCCAGTTGTGAATCCATCTGGCTTTAGAATTTGTTGACAATTCTATTTGATTTGGATATGGAAGCCACTATGATTCTATGTGATAACCAAAGTTGCATAAAGATGACATAGAACCATGTGTTTCATGACAAGTTGAAGTTCATAGAAATCCATTATCACTACATTCGTGATATAGTGCAGAGGGGAGTTTTAAAGCTCCAATATGTTGGCATAGATGAGCAAGTTCCAAATGTGTTGACCAAGCCTCTATCTCATGTAAAGTTTGAATACTTTCGAGACAAGAAAGGTATAGTATGAAAGGACCTCCCTCGAAAGGGGGAGTGATGTTGATGATACTATGGTATCCTAACCAACAATGGGTAGCTCAGTTAGGATTTTATATCCTAGGGGACTGATCATCCCTAGACAGATCCCGAAGGTCCGGTAAGGATGGTATGTTAGAGTACCTATGCATGTATATACCATCTATGGTCAGTAGTGGTAGCTCCGTTAGGATTTTTATAATCCTAGGGAATCTTTTGATTCCTGGGAAGATTTTGAAGGTCTAGTAAGGACGGTCTGTCAGAGTACCAAGTGGTATATCCATTAGGATTTTATATCCTAGGGAATCTTATGATTCCTAGGTAGATCCCTAGGGACTGTCAGAGTACCACAAAATGTTGTTGTTACACCTACCTCATTATGTTTCTATATGATGATTATGATGTTATCTCAGCCTTGTGTTGATGATGTTGTTGTTCCAGCCTCGTGTTGTTGATGATGTTGTTGTTCCAGCCTCATGTTGTTGATGATGTTGTATCAACCTAGTGTTGTTGATGTTGTTGTTATAGATTTTATGCTAACCAATGTTGATGCAGATTATGATGATGATGTTATTCTAGCTTCATGTTGTGAATGATGATGATGATGTTATTCCAGCTCCATGTTGTGAATGGTGATGATGATACTATTCCATCTCCATCATGTGAATGATGATGTTATTGATGATGACAAAAACTTCCAATGATTTATAGATATGTCAGTCAATGTTCCAAATGATGATGATGATGTTTCCCTCTCTCTCTCTCTCTCTTGATGATGTTGTAGAATACCCTTGTTGTTAAGGGGGAGTGTTGAAATATTGTAACTGCAAAGTATATTATACTTATAATTGAGTTATAATTAAATAGATCAATCCCCTTTTGTGGATTGATCATGTCGGGACTTATGTATAACCAAATCTCCTATTTTGGATTGGTCAAACCATGTTTATATGGTTCTAATTGATCATTCGGCCCTTAGGGATAATTAAAGTGGTTTTAGCCACTAGTTGAAGAAGTCGGCCCTGCTTGATGAAAAGACACAACCCTAGCACTCCTCAACTAGTATAAATAAGAGAGACTAGCGCCTCATTCACTCACTCACTCAAGTAACTCATGTAGTGTGAAATTTTGAAGGAAGTTGTAGTTAGAAGAAGGAGAAGAGAGATTCTTGGAATTTCTCTTGATCTTGGTATGGTATTTTACTATTATGCTATCATTCTTTTCAAGTCAAGTATTTTTATGCTAGGAGCTAGGTGGGAAGTATAAGTTCATACACCCCCAAAATAGCCTTCATCATTTTATGCTTCAGCTCATTGATTTCACTAGGGTTTTCTAAGAGAAGTATAAGGGCATACACCCTTTTGACTTAAACCCTAGCTAGAGAAACTTTCCTTGAGAAGTAAAACGGCTTACACCCCCAAGGAGGTATCTTATCTAACTCTTGTTTATTTGACTCCATTAACCCAATAGTAAAGTCACTAGTCATACTTTTTGCATTGGAGATATAAAATCATTTCCTTGGGAAACACAATTTTTTATCTTTTGAAAGTTTTCTTGCTTGAGGTTGATTTTCCTCACTGAGAGGAGTCTTCCCCCACTAGGGCATCCCCTCTCTCCCAATAATCTAATTGTTTTTACAAAATTTTACCTACATTCATTAGTGTTTCATAACCCTAGCCACTAACACTCTCATAACTCCTAAGCTAACCCTAAACTAACTCCTAAACTTGGTTCACTTCTTCTACTAACTAGGGCACATCTCTTGGGCTAGTTCTTGGCACTTTTGTGTGGTTAATTTTTTTTCTGCATTCCATTGAATGCTTCAGACATAAGGCTGCAATTTTCTTTAGAAAATACATGTTTACAAAAACCATCTTCTCTTGCTTCCTAAGTTCCATTTATTAGCCTATATTGATTGCTAAGTTTGATGCTGATTTACCTAACTAGTCTAGATCTTTATATGTTGATTTTAGATGTTTTATTTTCTGATATAAATTGATATCCACTGAAGAAAATTATGGAAACAAAACTTAACTTTCTGATCCAACTCACATCTATCATTGCAAAGTGTCTTTTCTTGTGTCTTGAGCAAGTAAATCATCCAGAGAAGTACTATACATGTGGGGAAACAATTACTTGACTTACAAGACATCTCTACCTACCTTTTATTCCACTTAGACTTGACCTCTAGGGGCTTCACTTCCATTTCCCTCCATCTCAATATCAACCCCCCCTAGGGTCACTGAGATCGCCTCCCTATAGTGACCTAGTCACCCTTGAAGTGTGTGACCTACATCGATGTGACGTTGGGTGTAGGATTCCCAAGTTGTAGCACTTGCTTTTTGGTTGGGTCAGGATTTTCCCAACCTACAACTTGTGCTATAACAGGGCCAACTTTACAAATATAACATAATATTATTCTTTATGTTTTTGTCTTGGTCTAATACAATATTGATACAATAAGAATATCTTTTGAAGCTACTCAAACTTCAACAAGTCAAGGTCTAGGTCAAGGAGAACTAAGAGATATAAATATTTTTGAGTACCTGTCCAAAACAAGAACAGTTATAACATATATATAATGATTTCCAAATACAAATATGCAAATAATGCCTCTTTAAGACACTAGACAAAGAAAATTACTATGGTTGTTATGAAATTGTAGTTGTACAACAATTTATAACAGCAAGTATAAGTTTGTAACAACGACAAGAAAAAGAGATCATAAATGCATCAATTGACAAGGAAAACTTAGCACATATCCAATAGATTAATATCCAATTGTTTCAATCATTTTTTTAGCATTTTATACCATTATTGGTGCAATGTATGCAACAAATTAGAGTATGTTAAGATGGTTGTAGCAAAATTTTGCAACAACAACAAACTTATTAGTCAATTATCTTAAGTTAGCGTTAGTAAAGTTAGTAGGAAGATTAAGAGAATTAAAGTAGAGTGTTTGTTGATCAATTTCACCATAAGAGAGCTTAAATATTAGTGCCTTTCAGGCATATGGAGTCTTTACAACAAAAACACAATAAGTTTTGGAGATGAAGCTAGCAAAGTCTAAGAGGTAGGGCTTAAACTCTATGGTGATAGAACATTAGGGCCTTAGGGTTTAAACCTTGAGGGGAAGGATTGCTAGAGTGAAAGCACTTTTAGGTTCTAGCAATATTTAAGTACTTCAACTAGGTCACAATCAAGAGTCTAGGGCCAAAATCCTAAAATGCTATCCCTTTAGGACTTTATGAATCTAACCCTAGCTAGGATTTCTTCATAATTTTTGGAAAAACTTAACCTTGTGAGAGGAGGAAGAACTTATTCTCTTCTCTTAGGGTTTCACCAAACAAGACGTGTAGCATGAAAAAGTAAATTTCACCATGAAATATTAATAACATGAAATAAAATTGCAGAAATTTACTTACTTCACCAAAATATCACAAGAGTAAACCCTAATTACAGAAACTCCATCTAAAAATAAGCAAAGAAAATCCATTACTTTACCTCCAAAAGATAGTGCATGAGAGATGTCAGTGTTTCATGGAAACCTGCACAGGAGACCTAGCTAAAGCATACACAAACACAGCTTATCAAGAAAAGGAAGAGAGATACAATATGAAGAATGAGAATCAATGTATATTATGATCTATTAAATGAGTGAGTGATATTCCCTCATATAGGAAATGACATCGTATTATTAAGAAAAGAAAAGAAGCAGTGAGTTGCAGTGAGTTTTTCTTAGGAATGCATGCATAATAGTGATGGTATAAAAATAGAAAGTCTAAAATAGAACTAGTCAAATAACTCCCATTGAACTAGTGTGTCAAAAATAGAAATTTCTCCAACACCCCCCCTTAACATCACTATGGAGTAAAAAATGAGTCTCGGGTACTAGGACATATTAGGTACTAATATACAATGCAACTAATGAACACTGAATACAAATGAGGAAAGAGGGAAAACCACATGGGAAAAAAAAAATCCCTCAAAATACAATGCATCCAAAGAAGAAAATGGTAGTTGTTGCTAGGAAATTGTGTTCTTGACTCCAAGACGATCCCGTAAAGTATGAAACTTCATCCTATTGAAGGTCTTGGTGAATATGTCGACAGTCTGTTTAGAGGAAGGAAAGAACTACAAATCAATGATCATGTCATGTACTAAATCTATAATGAAATGCATGTGGACCTCAATGTGTTTGGTTCATTGTCGTTGTACTAGATATCTCCACAATCTCAGTGTACTCTGATTGTCACACCATATGATAGTCGAACAGTGAAACTAGATACCAATCTCGGTAAGGAAGTTCTTAAGACAAATTGTTTGAATGACACAATTGACTACTCCTCTGTAGTTGGCCTCTGCGGAAGATAAAGAAATGGATGATTGCTTCTTACTTGACCAACAAACTGGGCTTGACCCCAAACTGAGAGTGTACCCAGATGTGGACTTGTGATATTTTCTATCACTAGCCCAATCTGAATCTGTGAAGCCTATGAGATCTAATTCACAACCAACTGCATAGTGAATTCCATAACTCATGGTGCCCTGAACATATCCGAGGATGCAGTTGGAGGCCTTCCAGTGCAGATCATGGGGTTCTTGCATGTATCTGGAAACTGATCCTACCGCATATGAGATATCTAGATGAGTGTGGGTGAGATACAGTAGACTCCCCACCAATTATTGATACAAAGTGTTGTCCACTACTGGTGTATCCCCTCCATCCTCAAGTATGATCCCAGATAAGAAGGGTGTAGGTGCAGACTTATAGTCTTTCATGTGGAATCTATCCAGAAGATCCTTGACATACTTATCCTGAGAAATTTTGATGTCATAAGTATCCTAACTAATCTCAAGACCAAGAAAGAAGTGTAGTGGACCCATGTCCTTCATAGAAAACTTGTCATGCAAAATATATTTGACCAAATAAATGGTTGAAGCAGAGCTACCAGTGATCAAAAGATCATCAAGATAGAGTACTAAAATCATCACAGAGTTAGTAGTCCTCAACATGTAAACATTGGAATCATATTTACATCTAACAAAATCATGTGAAAGCAAGTAATATTCCATCTTTTCATACCATGCTCTAGGTGCCTACTTGAGGCCATAGAGAGACTTCTTTAGTCTACATACTAAAGATGAGTTATGAATGAACCCCTATTGCTCCATGTAGATATCCTCTTAAAGGTCACCATGAAGAAAATAATTATTCACATCCATCTGGTAAACTTCCCATCCTTTGGCTACTGCAATGGCTAGAGCCAAGCGAATGGAGTCCATATTTTCTACAAGAGAAAAGGTCTCAACATAATCTATCCCATGAATCTTCTCAAATTCATAATCTGTCCTTGTACCTTCTCACCTGACCATTTTCTTCTCTCTTGGTCCTATAGACCCAATTTCATCTGACAAGTTTCCTCCCTCGTGGAAGTGGAACCAGATCACAAGTTTGATTCTCTAGGAGAGAGTCATACTCCTCTTGCATGGTTTCTTCCCATAGTGGATTTCCAATAGCCTCACTCTAGGTATGTGGATAATAATATTGAACCATATAGAAATGCATGGCCATTGTTGGTTCATAAGATGAAAGTATATGAGAAGGATCCACATGTAGAGATCGAGTCCTCCTCGAATTCAATGGATCCTCTGCAAGGTTTCTAGCTGCATGAAGTGTGGATTGTTCCCACTTGGGAATTTTCTAAAGCTCTGATGTTGTCTCTTCATTTGGTTGTACTACCTACTCATCTGCATGTATAGAATCCACTGAATATGTGTCTGAATATGTAGCATCTGAGTGTGTGGAATCATCATCTCTTATGTCTAGAACTAATGGAAGCACAAGAGCCTTTGCATGTTGCACTGGAGGCGCATGCAAAGGACTCTCAAACTGAAAATTGCACTCAATGATGATTCGGTCTGTAGATGGATGAATCAATCTGTACCCCTTCACATCATCTAGATATCCCACAAATATTCAAGGTGTTCTATGTGTATCTAAGGCTTTCCTCTTTTCATAAGTAATAATGGGCCCATGCTCTAGATCCAAAGATGCAGAAGTGTGTGACATCTGGTTTGTCACCTGTCCAAGCCTCAAAAGGTGTCCTATCCTGAATAGGTTGTGAGGTGCTATGTTCTGTATGTAAGAAACACAGTTAAGTGCCTCGGCCCAAAGCTTGGAAGGAAGTGATCTTGCATGCAACATGCAACTAGTCATCTCTTTGAGAGACATGTTCTTCCTTTCAGCAACTCCATTCTGTTTTGGAGTGTATGGAATTGTGTGTTTCAAATGGATACCATCTTCATGACAAATATCCTGAACATCTTTGTTGATATACCCCCCGGGGTCATTTTTTATACAGAGGATCTTGATTTTGTTCACAGTTTGTGTCTCTACTAGAGCTTTGAAGTCTTTGATATGCTCAAAAACTTTAGACTTTTGTCTGAGAAAATAAACCCAAGTATAGTGTGAGTAATCATCAATAAATGTGAGAACATACCTTTCTTTATTGATGGACGGATGTGGAAATGGACCCATGAGATCACTGTGAACAAGCTCCAGGGAAGCAGAGGCTCTCCTTGCCTTCCCATTTTCAAACTTCTCTTCAGGATGCTTGCCAATAATGCATCCTTCACAAACCCCTTCAGAAAAGTGAATGTCTAGCAAGCCTTTGACCATTCCTTACTTGGAAAGTCACTGCATGTACCTAAAGTTTAAATGACCAAATCTCTCATGTCATACTCTACTACTATCATTAGCATGTGTAACTAGCAAAGAGGAGTCATAGTTAGTAAACTTAGTGAACTTATATAACCGAGATTTGTGATCTACCTCACCAACTGCAATAATGGAACTATCATGCATTTCAAGTACAATAATTGAATCTGATGTAAATTCAACCCTTTTACATGTTTGAGTGATCTGATAAATTGAGAGAAGACTTATAGAAAGATTTGTAACATGTAAAACATTCTCAAAACTTCCATTATGGAGTTCCACTCTTCCCTCTCCTACAATTGTTATTAGAGTATCATCCCCCATGAGAATAGGAGGTCCAGAGCATGCACTCAAAGAAGTAAAAACTTCCTTTTTAGCTGCCATATGATGTGATGCATCGGAATCTATAATCCATGAATAAGATGAGGAATTAAATGTAACTAGAGCATGATGATTACCTTTCTTATGTGCATGGTATTCTTCCTTCTTCTTCTTGGCTCCTTCAAGAATGAAGTCTCCAAGATTATTCTTTTGAAGTACATGTGTCATAAGATCAATCTGCTTCTTCATGCATGTGGATTCTTCATGATTCAGTTTATTGTAATATGTTCATTGCTTTCCCTTCTTCTTCTTCCCTTTGGAATTTGAAGAATATTTGGAACCTGAATAATCCTTGAAGGTTTTGGAATATCCCTCCTTCTTTGACTCTGGATGTAATATCTCCTTCTGTTTCTACTTCGATTTATGATTGGATGACCCTTTTCCATCATGCATGGCGAGTGCATGTGATTTGGGATCTTTCATGAGGCCCATATGTATGATTTTTGTCTTCTCTTGTGTGAGAGACTCAATGAAATATTCCATCATAGGAATTTTCCAATTTTCTCCCAAAAGACATCTACCAGAATGGAAATTGGAGACATATACAACGTATTTTGTGTTGGACAACTAAGAGCAGGGGTGGGGGGGGGTGAATCAGTTGTTACCGTTCTTAAACAATTATGGTTCTTTTAAACTCTTTGTAGAGATATTGAATGATGATCACAATAATGCAGGGAAATAAACAATGGCACTTTGAGCATCATTCACATATATGAGAAACACAGAGACAGATATTTCCTGAGGAAACCCATGCAGGGTAAAGACCTCTTTTTCTTTATATGATAAGTAATAGTTACATTCTTTACAGTATTATACATATGAGCACCAACTCATAATGAGGCTACAACCTCAGTTTTGTAAGCTACAACTTGTTGAGAGCACCAACTCTCTGTTTTCTCTAGCACCCACTAGAAGGAAGCACCAACTCCCTGGTTTCTCTAGCACCAACTAGAAGGAAGCACCAACTCCCTGGTTTCTCTAGCACCAACTAGAAGGAAGCACCAACTCCCTGGTTTCTCTAGCACCAACTAGAAGGAAGCACCAACTCCCTATGTTCAAGCACCCACTTGAACCTTTGAGGACACCAGTCCTCCCTAGCTCCTCCCAACCACCCTGAAATATAAATCTTTGCTACTGAAACTTATTACAGTGATATGATGTTCAACAATGGCTTACCAGACTCATCAATGTTCTACTGCATTTCGTTGCTCTGTCTGCCTCATTGCCTTTCTGCACACATCACTTGCACTGTCTGTTCTTCCACTTTTTATGCTCTGTGTGCCATGTCCATTCATTGCATAGTTCCTCTTCTGTGCTATTCAGCTGTTGCACTCTGCTCCTTCTTCACACATGAATCGCCTTCACCAACAACAACCAAAACAAACTCCAATAGAAACAACAACCGCTTTTCTTCTCTGTACCGTGTATATATATCTTCTATGCATCTTGTGCATGCAATATTCGACATTCCTCTGCATGCTCATACCGCGCCAATCTCCTCCACATATCAAGTTCTCTGTGTGATCATCATCGTGACTCTTCAACTTCTCTGGCGGTTTTCCCACCCATTCAACATCATTGTATGCTGTACTGAGATTCCTCAGCCTCTCTGGAAGTTTGAGACTCTTCGTCTTCTCTGTGACAGTCAAGCTCACCTTCTCTATTTCAGTTACAGACTTCAACGCTCATCCATCTGTCAATCCCTTCTAAGAATAGTTTTCCTTCACTGGACGTAGCTTGGAGACTCTTCATCTCCTCTGGAGATCACACAGAGGTCTCTTCAAATTCTCTAGCAGACGTCATCAATGGTTTTTGGCAATTCTACTCATTCGTGCTACAATTTCCCTCTGATCTTATTCACATTCATATGCACCATTGGATATGCAGCGAGCAAATCTGGACGGCTAGAATCTGTGCTCCTAGATCTATGGTCGAGATTCGATTCCGGAGCCCCCCTGCCATTCTATCTTTAAGTTGAAGGGGGGGGGGGGGGG
>ML778889.1:751864-766704 GCA_009831015.1 Picea engelmannii
TACACAACCTTCACTTGCCAACTGCCCTATTGAAATTAGACTTTTCCTTAAATCTGGAACATGTCTTACCTCTTTCAACAACCATTGGTTTCCATTTCGTTGCTTTATTTTTACCTTTCCCATTCCAACAATTTTGCATGGTGAATCATCACCCAAATCAACCTGTCCAAAATCACCTTGAACATAATATAGAAAAATTTTCCTATGGGGTGTGGCATGAAATGAAGCTCCTGAATCTACTACCCAAGACTCAGAAATATTATCTACAGAAAGAATCAAATCATCTTGTAACACTTCACCTGTTACATTTGCCTCATGATTTCTCTCTTGCTGCCCATCTCTTTGTTTCTTTGGAGCTCTGCAATCTTTCTTCATATGTCCTTTCTTCCCACAATTCTAGCACTCTATCTTTCCAAGTCTGGATTTGGATCTACCCTTCCTATAATTTCTACGGTTCCCTGAGCCCTTTCCTCTATCCTTTTTTCTTCCCCTGTTCTCCATGTTCAACGCATTACCTGATGTCTCACCTGTGATTTTCCATCGCATTTCCTCACTAAGGATAACACCAACAACATCATCAAATTTTAAAGTATTTGAACCAGAGATAGAGTTACTTACAGCCATGACCAAGTTGTTCTAGCTTTCTGGCAATGAGCACAAGAGTAGAAGAGCCCTGACCTCATCATCAAAGTCCACTTTTACAAAACTTAGTTGATTAGTAACCATATTAAATTCATTTAAATGATTTGCAATAGACCCACCTTCTGACATCTTCATATTAAGTAATCTCTTCATTAGAAATACCTTATTGGACGCTGAGGGTTTTTCATACAATTTGGCCAATGCGTCCATCAAACCCTTCATTGTCTTTTCTTTGGAAATATTGAAAGCCACCGACACTGCCAGGCTCAGCCGTATCGTTCCTAGAGACTTTCTGTCAAGAATCTCCCATTCTTCATCCTTCATGGCCATCAACTTCTTTGCTACTCCACCCAATGGTAGGAATAGATCCTTCTGATATAAATAATCTTCCATCTGCATCTTCCATAACTAGTAGTTTTGGCCATTAAATTTCTCGACCCTAAACTTTCCATCTTCCGACATTGCTCCCACTCGAACCAGGAACCCTCTTTTCCTACGAGTTACCTTTCGCTCTGATACCAGTTTTTAGAAAAACAAGACCGCGGAGCAATAAAATAAAACAAATACGGAAAAACAAAACACAGAAGATACACAATACAAGAGAGAGACATATTTACGTGGTTCACCTAGTGTGGGCTATGTCCACCAGAGAAATTGACAGGTCCTTCCTTTATTATTATCCAGCAAATGAAGGGATACAACCTATAGAAAAACCCGCTATAACTTCCTCTTCTTTCTCTCACAGACTCCTCTCTCATAATACAATATTCACCATCGACCTTAGCCGCAATACATTTCCCTCATAAAAGAGGGTTGCCTTCTAGGGAAAAAAACCCTAACATAATCTCTATCGTTAGATATGCAACCTTATAATGAATGGTCCCGATTTACAATGAAATTACAATATACATTTACAAGGAAATTTTTCCTTCAGGGGCTTCACCCTCGAACCCCCGCTGGGGGCTCGCTTGCCCCTGGACCCCATAGAGGGGGTACCCCCCCTCTTCACTCCCCCGCATGGAAGAGTGTACATACTTCTGGGGTGTAAATACTTCGTGTACATACTTCTGGGGTGTAAATACTTCATGGGATATAAACACGGCTGAAAGCAAGGACCTCTAAATCAGGAAGATAATTAGGCTCCACAACCAACATGCATCAAATCCCCCCTTTTAAAATTAAACAAATTCTCAAAGAACTTATAAGTTTTTCCAAATTTAGGTATGGGGTGTCATGGTGCCCTATTGGGTAAGCCAATCCCCAAGTCAAGGAATTCTTCCCAAGACAACCCTATCTATATCATCTAATGAATATGAGGTGGGTTTGGTGAAGACTTCTAGGAATGGGGTTCTTGACATATCAAAAGTTCATATTGTCTCATTTATCAGTTCCTTTATGAAGGGTGTGATGCATCCTTCGTTTGCAATGCAACCTTTTCCCAAGCCCCTTGTTTTCCATTCATTTATTATGGTAAGAACATTGAGTTCCATGTGCAAGGAAAGAAAGGAACACTACAATGCCACTTGAAGTTAGAATACATTGAGTGCCATATGCACTAGAAATTAAGAGACACCTCAAATGCATTTCCCCATCAAGAAAGACATTTATTAATTGTTTGTCTCTTTAAAGGTCCTTGATTTTTATGGAGAAGTGTTTCATTTCACTCAATACCTTAGGGTGAGTATCTAGAATGATAATTTATGGCTTTTAACTTTTTCCAGCTACAACATCTTGAGGCCTTTAGCCCCTTCTTCCCATGAAATGAGGTACAAGCCTTTCTTAGGGTCAATGCACCTGGAAACCCAAAAGATGAGGAAACGGAGGGGAAAAAGTGTGGAAAGTGGTAAGTATGAGTGGGAATGGTACGATGACCCTTCAAGGAACCACCCAGTAGCAACCTTTTCCTGAGGGTGACCAACTTAACATGATACCACACCAACCACCAAGGTAAAATTAGGAAAAAGGTATAATTTCCAAGAAAGTGGTCCATAATCAAGAAAGGATTGTTTGCAACATGTTCAAATGATTCAAATATTAAAGTGACACTTAGCATGAGACTGGACATGTTACCTCATGAAGCAATACCTGTTGTCTTCTGGGAGCCAAGCTAATGTAGTGGATGTTTCTCTATTGCTCGTGATGAGTGGTGGAATATGGTCAATGGAGGGGCTTTGCAAGTTGTGTTATGCATCATTCTCTTGACACTCCATTTCTGCTACTTGCGGGCCTTGATATATCATCTCCTTAGTTACCCCTAGGCCTGGGGGGTAATAGTACCTATACAGGTCTTACTAAGTTGATGCTCAGCTAAGGAGTTTGGTGTCTCTAGTAGGTCGGTGCCTACACATTTTCTTGTTGAGTTGGTGCGCAACTGAAGAGATTGGTATGTCTAGTAGGTTGGTTCTTACAAGATTTGTAATAGTAGGTTGGTGCCTATAGACATTTATAAGGATAATTTTTTGTGGTTTTCTCCCACAAGGGTTTCCAAATTGAACTCTATGTATTGTGATTTGAGTTTCCATGCATTTACTATTTTAAAGTTAATGAATGATTGATGAATGCTCATTTAAAGTAAAAAGTATCTTATACATATTCACCCCCCCTCTCAGTATAAGCATAAGTTCAACACATCGGTACATGTATGCTTCTTCTCAAATCTCTGATTTCCAGGTAACAGACACCCAATGATGAAGATTTGCAAGCCTTGGCCAAAGACCATCGAACCTATAGATGAGTCTATGTTTGGGGAAGAACACAGTATGGTCTAGTGCATCCAATTCAACCTTGATGAAGGGGGGTGGAGATTCCTTGACCAAGCGAACAATCATTTGAGCCAAGGGGTCCATGAATGGGGGAAAACCACTCATTCGTCTAGTAAAAAGGGCCTCCTTGAAGGAATTTGGCTCTATTAGGTCACCATTGCGGCTTGTTATATTTCAAGTTGTAGGTTCAAAAAATCCTAACCCAACCATGGAACAAGTGATACAACTTGGGAATCCTACACCCAATGTCACTTTGATGTAGGTCCCACACTTCAAGGATGACTAGGTCACTCTAGGGAGGCGATCACGGTGACCCTAGGGGGATTGAGATGGAGATGAAGATGGATGGAAATGACTCCCATATACTTCAAGTATAAGTGGAGTGAAAGGTGGAAAGAGATTCCTTGTAGGTCAAGTAATTGTTTCCCCACGAGTATAACACTTCTTTGGATGATTGTACCTGCCCGAGACACAAGAAAATACACTTTTCAATAATATATGTTAGTTGGATCAAAAATTTAATTTTAATATCCCTAAATTGAATAAATATATAATATTATATATCAACAAGAAAAAGGTACTATATCAACAAGAAAAAGGTACTATAAGCTTCTCAATAAATACTAAAGATCAAGTAGAAAATGCAAGAGAAAAACTAGTAAATGACTAGCTAAACTCAAAATGAAAAATTAATACTCTTAGCATAAAAGATAAGGTTGTTGTAAACACTTGTATGCAGAAAATTATATCAGCCTTATTTTTGTAACATTTAATGTATTACAGAAAGAAAATCAGCCACTGAAATCTCCTCAAACCTTTCCAAAAAGTGCATTGGACCAAGGAGAACAAGTGTGCAAACTTTGAGCAAACTCCAAAGGTTGATAAGAGAGTTATTCAAGTAAGTTAGGGTTTCGGAAACCCTAATGGATGAAAATGAAATCTTGTAACAACAAAAATAAGTACCCCCTATATGGGGACTCCCTAGTGACTGTGAGATTCCCAAGGAACAAGGAAAACAATCCACTTTGCAAGAAGTAAAAATGACCGAAAATCATGTTTTCCAAAGCAATATTTTATTTCTCCAATGCAACAAATCAATGACTAGTGCCTTTACTATTGGGTTAATGGAGTCACAAGGAGCTTAGAGAATATACCTCCTTGGGGGTGTAAGCCCTTTCACTCCCCAAGGAAAATTTCTCTAAGTTAGGGTTTAAGCTAAGAGGGTGTCTGCCCTTATAATTCTCTTAGCAAACCCTTAATCAATGAAATGAAGCAAATAAAATGATGAAGAATATCATGGGGGTGTATTCCCTTATACTTCCCACCTATATCATAGCATAACAATACTTGACTTGAATAAAATGATAGCAAGAGAGTGCAAATCATACCAAGATCAAGAGAAATGCTAAGACAATTCACCACAAGAGATAGAAATCATCATCCAAAGATAATGTTAGGCCTTCCTCCTTCAACCATTCATAACATAGCCATAAAAAAGTGCACAAGAGCTAAAATATCCAATAGGGCCAAAAATTTCAGACCAAGTCTCTCACAAGAGGGAGAGTTATGATTTCAAATGAGATCTTATGATTTCTATTTATACTAAAAGTAGCTAACATAGCTTGTCCACAAAATAAGGAGTGAACCACAATATTAGGGGTCAACAACCCTAATATTTCCCCCTTAACAAATTAATATTAAAAATTTCACTTAATATTTCACTTTTTTCACAAATTAAACTCAAATTTAGGAGGACGTCACCCCTTTAGGGGGCATTTTGCCACTTTGAGAAAGTTGTTGGTGTTGGAAAAGCATGGATGGGACTCCAAGGGCCACATGTCAAGAATCTAAGCACTCTCGTCATGGTGAAGAACCTTCTCCTCCACAAACGTCCATGTGCAAAAGAGTGGCACCTCACCATCATGCCCTAGCCTCCAAAAGCATGACATCAAGCTCAAAAGTAGAACGTTTTTCCCCTCCTTGGAAAATCATTTGGAAAGGCTTGGGTTAGGCTGTCTAAGTCATCATTAAGGCCGTCCAAGTCTGATCTCTCTCATCCAGCATGTGGGACCCTGGCATCCAACCTGTGGTCTTGTAGCCCCATGGAAGCCCAAGCTAGGCTTTTTCTCCCAAAATTGTCCACCAAGTAGGTCCTGCAAAGACAAATGAACACTCCCTCCAAGGATCTCAAGTCATAACATCATGATTAGTGAATCCAATCAATAAATAAGCCATCTAAGAATGTGCATAAAATATCACTATATCAAACAATTAACATCTCAAAGACACTATGCAACTTGTCAAGGTTAAATATGGGAGGGTTGACGAGGTGTCCTATTGGGTAGGTCTTGCCCTAGGTCAAAGAGAGCTTCCAAGATATCTCTCTCTAAGCCATGTAAATTGGATGAAGTGGTATGGGTCAAGACTCAATGGGCATAGGGATCATGACATACAAGGGGTCATAGTGTCTCATTCATGGGTATGTTTTCATAGGGTGTGTGGTACCTTCGTCTGCAATGCCTTTTTTCCAATCCCATCATTTTCATTTTATCTTTATTTCTTTATATTTTATTTCATAATATCATAAGGTGAGATTGAAGGTGACTACCCTAGTGTGGTGACCAGGTGATGGAAATGTCACCCACAAACACCTAAAGGAAATGAGAATGTTGGATCGTGATGAGACCCCCTTTCTCTCAGCCATGCAACTGAGAGCCATTGCCTTAGTTTGGTGACCAGATGATGACAATGTCATACCACTAGATATCCATGGACATGATAGGTCAGCTCGTGATGAGAACTCTTATCCTTCAACTAACATTTTAAGAATTTTATTTTATTGTGGGTCCCCTTTATTCAAAGATAAGTGTTTCATTGCTTTCTTGGGTGATCCCTCGAAAAAGCATATGGAAGGTTTATATAAGTATTTTGTATTTTACCCAACACCAACCCCTCTTGGCCTTTATCCCCTTCTTCCCATAGAATGAGGGACAACCCCTTCTTGGGTCAATACACCCTAAAATCCCAAGAGATAAGGAAATGGAGGGGGCAAATTATGGAAAGTGGTAAGTATGGTCAGGAATAGTACAATGGCTCATTAAGGGAGTTCCCAGTAACAAACTTGTCCCCAAGGAAAACAACGTCCTATGGCACAATGTCAACCACCAAGGTGAAGTAGGGAAAAAGGAATAATGTCCAAGCACATATCATGAAATCAAGAGCAATCTAAGATACAACATACTCAAGTAGCTTAAATATTGAAATGATGCTCACCATAATACTGACTTGTACCTCAAGGAGCAAGGCCCACTACCTTCCAGAATCCATCTAGTGTGGTGGATTCCATCTGAAAACTATGACCATTTGTGGCGGTGAGTGGGCTTCCATCTGTGAAAAAGGGTATTGCTAGTCATGTAGTCTCTCGACACTCCATATCTACAACCTGAGGGCCTCGATACATGATCTCCTTAGTTATCCACAAAATGGGGTTAACATTTGGCTCCTACTTGGGGACATGTGCTCGTCGTAGAGTGCATGAGAACCGCATCATCTCCTAGTAGACCTCTTCCTACAAGGAAATGTCAAACTGTCAATTGCAGGATGGCATACTCATCGTTGTTGTCATATGATGATAATCAAAACCCAATTAACTAGAAAAAGAAAATTTTGACATTTTTTCAAAAAATTCTCAACTAACCATGAAATCAATATGTGAGTAGAGTAGAATGAAGATTAAATGCATCTAAACTAATATTATCAATGAAAATGAAAATGCAGGGAATCAAAATGACTTACCTACTTACCTCGAGCCTTGTGGCCCTGAAGATCACATGTTGGATGATGTCAGGTGTCAAATGACCAGTGAAACCATTTGATCATCTCATCATAGTATCTCCCCCTGTGCTTAATCATGCAATACAAAAAAGATAAGTTAAGAACATAATAATCATGAGTATAAAAATATATATAATCGATCATGAAATAAAACTCATGAAAATGGGTGGGAGGGAGGAAATCCTGCTGGAAAGAGAAACCATCAGCCCAATCACCCCACCTGAAAGTGTAGCCACAAAATTGATCAATCCATGTTTGAAGGGGGATACTATATGTATTCAAAGGGTCATATTCATCCATGCACAAAGACTCACTACTTGTTTAGGACTGAGAGGAAACAAGAAATCAAAAGAATACTGCATGGTCTCTTAGAGAAGAGGGTAAGAGGTAAGGAATAGTCTCAGGTGTAGAAAAACACCACTTCTTTCCCTGTGAATATCCATGGGAATATCCAAGATTATAATACTTATGCTTTGAAGAAATAACCTCTGACTGCTATGAGATGGCCATGTTCTGGTATTCCTCAAAATCTGAGCACAACGGTTGGAAGCCCTCATAAAACAAATCTACATCCTCAAAAGGGTTTGTACCAAAGGATGACTGAAGATCACTCTAAGTATGTTGTTGTTAGACAACTGAGAGGGGGGGGGGGGGGGAATTNGGGGGGGGGGGGGTGAATTAGTTGTTTTCGTGCTTAAACAATTATGGTTATTTTAAACTCTTTGTAGAGACACTGAATGATGATCACAATAATGCAGGGAAATAAACAATGGGACTTTCAGCATCATTCACATATATGAGAAACACAGAGACAGATATTTCCTGAGGAAACCCATGTAGGGTAAAAACCTCTTTTTCTTTATATGATAAGTAATGGTTACATTCTTTACAGTATCATACATATGAGCACCAACTCATAATGAGGCTACAACCTCAGTTTTGCAAGCTGCAACTTGCTGAGAGCACCAACTCTCTATTTTCTCTAGCACCCACTAGAGGGAAGCACCAACTCCCTGGTTTCTCTAGCACCAACTAGAAGGAAGCACCAAGTCCCTGGTTTCTCTAACACAACTATAAGGAAGCACCAACTCCCTGTGTTCAAGCACCCACTTGAACCTTTCAGGACACAAGTCCTCCCTAGCTCCTCCCAACCACCCTGAAATATAAATATTTGATACTGAAACTTATTAGAGTGATATGATGTTCAACAATGGCTTACCAGACTCATCATTGTTCTGCTGCATTTCGTTGCTATGTCTACCTCATTGCCTTTCTGCACACATCACTTGCACTGTCTGTTCTTCCACTTTTTATGCTTTGTGCACCATGTCCATTCACTGCACAGTTCCTCTTCTGTGCTCTTCAGCTGCTGCACTCTCCTCCTTCTTCACACATGAATCACCTTCACCAACACCATTCACAACAACCTCCAACAGCAACAACAAAAACATCTCTTCTTTGTACTGTGTATTTATAGCTTATGTGCACCTTGTGCATGCAATGTTTTCCATCCTCTGCATGCGGACTCCATGCTGTTATCCTCCACCTCTCGAGTGCTCTGTCTGATCATCATCGTGACTCTTCAGCTTCTCTGGTGGTTTGCTTCGCATGTCCAACATCACTGTATGTTATATTGAGATTCCTCTGCCTCTCTGGTAGTTTGAGACTCTTCGTCTTATCTATGATAGTCGAATTCACCTTCTCTATTTCAGTTACAGGCCTCAATGCTCATCAGTTGTCAATCACCTCCTCGAACATCTTCATTCCTCTCATAGACTCTTCACCTCCTCTGTCAGTCATCCCTAAGTGTCTTCGCATCCTTTGGTAGAAACCATCAATGGTTTCTAGTAGTTTCACTATGTTGTGAAACAGTACCCCTCAGATCTCCTTCAGGTTAATCTACACCATTGGATGAGCTTTATTAATATTTCCTTTAAATCGGGTTTTGGCATTTCGGCATTCTTGTTGCATTGTTTTCTTGCCTCTCCAAGTCGTGATCCCCGAAACTCCGATATGGATTTACATTAACGGTCCAGATCCAAGCTTGATTTAACGGCTGTGATTGAATCGCCATATCACATATCGCGATTTCGACATTCTTTTTGCCTTGTTTTCTATTCCTCTTGATGTCGCAATCCGTGAAACTCCAATATGGAGTTATGTCAACAGTCCAGATCTGATCTCTATTCAATAGCTGCAATTAAATCTTGAACTCGCATATCGCGAAATCGGGATTCCTGATGTCAATGTTCTTTGACAACTTCAACACTCGATCCTCAAAACTCCGATCAACGGTTCAGATGTGATCTTGATTTGACGGCTCAGATTGCGCCAGGATTTTTTCATATCGAGAAATCAGGATTTTTGTTGCATTGTTTCTTTGACATTTCCAACACGCGATCCTTGAAATTCCGATGTGGTGTGCATCTGTTGACGTCACACATGGATTGACATGTGTTGAATACTGCCACGTGTCACTCTGATTCGTGACTTACATGTGCCTGAAATGTTGTCAGTCTGACACTTGTATTTACCTGATTGTGCCATGTGTCCCTAGCTGACGTGGTTTGTTGACGTGATTCGGGTCGACGGTCTAGATCACATCTTGATCTGACAGTTCAGGTTTAGTCGGGATTTCACACATCGCGATTTTGGGATTCTTTATGTCAATATTCTTTGATATCTCCAACTCTTGATCCTCGAAACTCCGATATGGATTTGTGAGCCCTCCGGCTAAGCTCGTGGTCCTCGTGACCTCCCCCTATATGACCGCAGCCAAACCTCCTCATCGGGGTTTCGGACTTTCCAATTTTGAAACATGTATGTCCTCAGGATTCACGATCCCTCGAATCCCGACACGCTCTTTACACACTATCTCTCCTGGCCCATATGACCGTTATCCCCGTAACCACAGTCTTACCACTCGTCGAGGTTTTGATCTTTTCAATGCCGCAATGCATTGGCTCACAAGATTCCTAATATGTGAAACCCCGATGAGTAAACCCTCCTTTCGGGATTTCACCTTGGCTTTTCCCGATGGTAAACCTCGTGCTGCTCCTGTCCGATCTGACGACTGATGGGATTTCTGAATGAGATCCAGCGGCTCTCGATCTTTTTCTTCCTTCTCCTCTGCGAACTCCTCTATCTTGAGCTTTTCTGTGCGTGTTCTCCTCAACGTTGTTCCTCCTGAGCTTTCACTTCTGAATCCCCAAGGGATTTTATCCTTCTTATCCTGCCATCTTCACTGTTGTACTTTCCATCAATGACAAGCATACGCTACCTGTTAAACATTTGCCAAAAATTTCTCCCTTTGGCATTGATGGAAACCAAGGCACCCGAATTCTTTTCTCCCCCTTTGACATCAATGTCAAAGAAGAGACATGCTCCCCCTAAGATATTTTAGTAATTTTAGGAGGAATTATATAATCAAACAATACAAATCTCCCCCTAACAAGATGGACTCTTTTAGGTGTGAAAGGAAATGACACCCAGCTTCTGTCTGAGATATTCAAACGGTGTCTTGTGTAGGGGCTTAGTAAATATGTCTGCAATTTGTTCTGTAGTGGGAATGTAATGGACCTGAACAATCTGATTGGTGACCTGCTCTCTCAAAAAATGATATTTTATGGGAATATGTTTTGTCTTGGAGTGGAGGACGGGATTTTTAAACACATTGATGGCACTTGTGTTATCACAATGAATTGGGATCGGTGTAGTATATTTTACTCTAAGTTAGCAAGTGTCTGAATCATCCATAATACCTGTTTCCAACAGGTAGCAACAACAATATACTCTGCCTCTGTGGTTGATAAAGAAATGGAACCTTGCTTTTTACTAAGCTAGGCTACTAAGGAGTTACCCAAGAAGAATGCTCCTCCACTGGTTCTTTTTCTCTCATCAACACAATTTGCCCAATCTGCATATGAATAAGCAGTCAACTGAAGACTTTGATTTCTGGGATACCACAGACCATAAGTCATTGTTTCTTTTAAGTACCTGAATATCCTTTTGACAGCTTGCAAATCACTCTGTTTAGGTGCAGCCTGATATCTTCCTACCATTCCTACAACATGCATTATGTCTGGGCGAGATGTTGTGATNTACAACAGGCTTCCTATCATTGATCGATATGAGCTTTGATCAACATCAGGTGAATCATCATCCTTGCTTAATTTACATCCAGTTACCATAGGTGTACCCACAGGTTTAGAATCTTCCATTTGAAACCTTTTCAGCATTTCTCTTAAATATTTTACTTAAGAAATGAAGATCCCATCGGACCTCTGAGTAATTTGAAGACCAAGGAAAAATGACAGTTCTCCTATCATAGACATTTCAAATTCAGACTCCATGGCAGAAGAAAACCATTGTAACAGTGAATCCTTATTACATCCAAAGATGATGTCATCTAGATAGACCAGTACGATGAGAAAATCATTATCCTCTGTCTTAATATACAGATTGTTGTTAGTTGTTCCTCTTTTGAACCCTTTGTCTTTGAGATACGTATCCAGTCTATGATACTAGGCTCGAGGGGCTTGTTTTAAACCATATAAATCTTTCTTCAACTTGCATACTATGTCAGGGTTATCAGACAATTTGAAGCCCTCTGGTTGTTCCATATAGACTTCTTCACTTAAATCTCCATTGAGAAAGGCTGACTTGACATCCATTTGGTAGACTTTAAACCTTTTATGACAAGCATAGGCAAGAAACATTCTGATAGCTTCTAATCTTGCTACGGGCACAAATGTTTCATCAAAATCCATTCCTTCTATCTGAGCATAGCCTTTACATACTAACCTCGCTTTGTTCCTAATAACTTGTCCTTGCTCATTCAACTTATTCTTAAAGATCCATTTGGAGCCAATGACATTTTTACCTTCGGTTCTTTGAACCATCTCCCATGTATTGTTTTTCTCAATCTGATCAAGTTCTTCATTCATTGCTTTAACCTAGTGATCATCTATGTTGGCTTCATTAAAATTCTTGGGTTCTAGCATGGATATGAGAGATATATGAGATTGTTTGGTGGTTTTGATTAGCTTTCTCCTGGTTTGTACCCCTTTGTCTTTTTCTCCAATTATCTGACTTGCAGGATGAGTCTTTTGAATGATTATGGAGGAGGAATTTGTAGTTGACTGTTGATTTGAGTCTGTCTGAATTCTTGGACCTGTTCATCTTCAGCTTTAGATGTGTCTTCTGTAGAAGTCTCATTTCCGTACACCTCTCTTGCTGGGATTCCTTCATCAATTTTTACATCAATACAGTCAACCATTTTATGTAGCCTCTTATTATAGCATATGTATCCTTTACTGTTTGTAGCATACCCTAAGAAAATACCTTCATCCTCCCTGTCATCATATTTGCCGAGGTTTTCATTATTATTCTTTATGTAGCATTTACTCCCAAAGACTCTGAAGTGTTTGATTGAGGCAGGTCTTCCAAACCATAGTTCATAAGGTGTTTTGTCACTTTGTGGTCTAAGGTGAGCCTTGTTAAGCACATGGACTGTTGTGTGTATTGCTTCTACCTAGTAGGTTTGACCAATGTTTTTCTCATTCATCATTGACCTGGCCATTTCCTGCACTGTTCTATTTTGCCTTTCAACTACTCCATTTTGTTGTGGAGTTCTTGGTATTGTGTATTCTCTCTTGATCCCATGCTTATCACCGAATTCCTTGAATTTTCTTGACATAAACTCTCCTCCCCGGTCTAAACTTACTTCCTTTAACCTCTTCCCAATTTGAGTCTCATTTAAAGCCTTAAATATCTTAAACTTCTCAAATGCTTTAGCTTTTTCTTTGAGAAAGGCTACCCAAGTAAGTCTGGAGTAATCATCGATAATCAACATGAAGTAATTTTCTTTCCCTGTGCCTTCCTGTCTTGATGGTCCACATAAATCCATATGAACTAGTTGGAGTGGTTTCTCTGTTGAAGTAAAGATCTTGGACTTAAATTGTGTCCTATTTTTCTTCCCTACTTGACAGGGTTTACACACTGAATCTTGGGGCTTTGATATTTTCGGAAGATATTTTACTAACTTGAGGTTTTTGAGTTTGATTAAGTGGTCAAAGTTTAGATGTCCAAGTCTTCTATGCCATAACCAGATTTCATCATGTTTTCTTAGATGACATTCTTCTCTATTTTCTTTCAGTACATATACATTATTTTATGTCCTTATGCCTTTGGCCACTACTTGTCCTAAGTTTACAGACTTTATCTTACAATCCTTGGACGTGAAAAACACCTCGCCTCCTCTGTCACACATTTGACTTACACTGAGCAGATTATGTTTCAGCCCATCCACAAGTAGAACATCTTAGGATTTTCCTTTTCCATTACTTAAGATCACCATCCCTTTTCCTTTTATTTTCCTTGGAGCATCATTTCCAAAGGTTACGGTTCCTGATTTACTTTCACTTAGTGATAAAACTTACCTTTGTCTCCCGTCATGTGTTTGGAGCAACCACTATCTATATACCAAGGTTTCGTTTTTCTTTGAGCAGATAATACTAATAAACACTTGTTACTTTCCTTCTTCTTCCAAAACTTGACATTTTCAACAGGAGATTTCGAATCTAGTTCATAGTTCCTTAACCGACAGTCAATAGATTTATGTCCAAAGTTATGACAAGTGTAGCATTCAACCTCATTATTTAATAAGTCAAACTTATTGTTGCAGTGTTGTCTACTTATTGACTGTTGATTTTTTCTTGCCCTCCTTAGTTGTATGTGTCCAGACTTAATTTGGCATTTGCAGTCTGTGACTGATTATTACCTGACTGTATCATTCTTTGTTGTGGGAAGTATTCATTCCTTTGAAATCTTAATTGCTCATTTAAGCTTTGTGACCGAAGTTAGAACAATAGAAACAATAGCCATAGAAAAAATCTTTGTACCTGGAAAATGGTTGTCTTCTTTGAACAAATTGATTTATTTCTTGTTGATGACGTCTTTTAGTAGAAAGAACATTGTTTCTTCGTCCTACAGATTCAATCCTGACACCATTTTCTTTACTCATCCTGGGTTGTTGATTGTCTTCCTTTATGTCTACAGGTTTGTTATTGTCATTGGTTGTACCTTTGACAAACTTGATGGGTTCTTCATTTCCTGTCTTCTCACTGCTTAATCCCTCTTCATAACCCAAACTAGTTTTTATCTTTGGATTCCTTTGCTGATTCAGAATGGTGGTTAATCCTTATGAAGCTTTGATACTTGTCAGATTTTGATTATACAAGGCTTGAAACTTCTCCATTTCTTTCCTTGTTTTCACTACTTCTTTTTCTAATGATTCAAATCTTGCCTTCTTTTTTGATAGCTGTTGTTTCATAATCTCTTCGATTTTCTTTGCCTCTTCCAATTCTACCTTTAGTAGGACAAGGTATTCACCAGGTTTTTTACTGTCTTTCTCGAACTGTATCAACTGTTGTCTTTGCTTTCTGTTCTTGATTCTTAATCTGTCAATCTCTTCCAATGCACTGATCAGTTCTCCTTCCATGTCAACCACAACTTCTTCTTCATTAACGTCACTCCCTGTGTTATTATTGTCATAGTCCTCTTTGGCCATAAGTGTGAAGTCATTTAGTTTATCTTCAATAG
>ML778889.1:766804-793579 GCA_009831015.1 Picea engelmannii
CTGCTGCACTCTCCTCCTTCTTCACACATGAATCACCTTCACCAACACCATTCACAACAACCTCCAACAGCAACAACAAAAACATCTCTTCTTTGTACTGTGTATTTATAGCTTATGTGCACCTTGTGCATGCAATGTTTTCCTTCCTCTGCATGCGGACTCCATGTTGTTATCCTCCACCTCTCGAGTTCTCTGTCTGATCATCATCGTGACTCTTCAGCTTCTCTGGTGGTTCGCTTCGCGTGTCCAACATCACTGTATGTTATATTGAGATTCCTCTGCCTCTCTGGTAGTTTGAGACTCTTTGTCTTATCTATGATAGTCGAATTCACCTTCTCTATTTCAGTTACAGGCCTCAATGCTCATCAGTTGTCAATCGCCTCCTCGAACATCTTCATTCCTCTCATAGACTCTTCACCTCCTCTGTCAGTCATCCCTAAGTGTCTTCGCATCCTTTGGTAGAAACCATCAATGGTTTCTAGCAGTTTCACTATGTCGTGCAACAGTACCCCTCAGATCTCCTTCAGGTTAATCTACACCATTGGATGAGCTTTATTAATATTTCCTTTAAATCGGGTTTTGGCATTTCGGCATTCTTGTTGCATTGTTTTCTTGCCTCTCCAAGTTGCGATCCCCGAAACTCCGATATGGATTTACATTAACGGTCTAGATCCAAGCTTGATTTAACGGCTGTGATTGAATCGCCATATCACATATCGCGATTTCGACATTCTTTTTGCCTTGTTTTCTATTCCTCTTGATGTCGCGATCCGTGAAACTCCAATATGGAGTTATGTCAACAGTCCAGATCTGATCTCTATTCAATAGCTGCAATTAAATCTTGAACTCGCATATCGCGAAATCGGGATTCCTGATGTCAATGTTCTTTGACAACTTCAACACTCGATCCTTGAAACTCCGATCAACGGTTCAGATGTGATCTTGATTTGATGGCTCATATTGCACCGGGATTTTTTCATATCGAGAAATTGGGATCTCTGTTGCATTGTTTCTTTGACATTTCCAACACGCGATCCTTGAAACTCTGATGTGGTGTGCATCTGCTGACGTCACATGTGGATTGACACGTGTTGAATACTGCCACGTGTCACTCTGATTCATGAATTACATGTGCCTGAAATGTTGAATCAGTTTGACACTTGTCTTTACCTGATTGTGCCACATGTCCCTAGCTGACGTGGTCTGCTGACATGAGTCGGGTCGATGGTCTAGATCACATCTTGATCTGACGGTTCAGGTTCAATCAGGATTTCACACATCGCAATTTCGGTATTCTTGATGTCAGTATTCTTTGACATCTCCAACTCTCGATCCTCGAAACTCCGATAGGGAGTCGGATCAACGGTCCACATAATCCCCTGAGATGAACAGTCCTCCTGCTTCCGGGATTTGTGAGCCCTCTGGCTGAGCTCGTGGTCCTCGTGACCTCCCCCTATATGACCGCATCCAAACCTCCTCATCGGGGTTTCGGACTTTCCGATGTCGAAACATGTATTTCCTCAGGATTCGCGATCCCTCGAATCACGACACGATCTTTACGCACTAGCTCTCTTGGCCCATATGACCATTATCCCTGTGACCGCAGTCTTACCACTCGTCGAGGTTTCAAGATTTTCAATGCCGCAATGCATTGGCTCACAGGATTCCCGATATGTGAAACCTCGATGAGTCAACCCTCCTTTCGAGATTTCACCTTGGATTTTCTCGATGGTAAACCTCATGTTGCTCCTGTCCGATCTGACGACTGACGGGATTTCTGAATGAGATCCAACGGCTCTCGATCTTTGTCTTCCTTCTCCTCTGCAAACTCCTGTATCTTGAGCTTTGTTGCACGCGTTCTCCTCGATGTTGTTCCTCCTAATATTTTACTTTTGAATCCCTAAGGGATATTATCCTTCTTATCCTGCCATCTTCATTGTTGTACTTGCCATCAATGACAAGCATACGCTACATGTTAAACATTTTCCAACAGTTGTGACAAGTCATCCTCGAAGAGGAGAAACAAATATGTAACCATATCATCATCAGGAAACCAAACATATGAATTATGTATGTATGAGGACCACTCCTCTGATGATGAAACCCCCTCTACCTAAGAGCTACATCAATGTCATAAATGGGGTCTCTATTAAAATTGATACAACTAAGATCCCATCTGCATCTTCTAGTCTGTATGAAAGTGTCTATAGGATCATCAACCATATCAAAGGGTAGTTTCATAAGACCATCAATATGACATAAAATGACCATCTTTTCATCTTTTTTTGCAGGAGGAGAAGAGGTATGAACATCTTCAACTGGACCTTCAAATTCGGCATCATTGAGAATGATCGCTTCTTCCACATTAGGATGTAAACAAGGTTGGACAACCTCACCTTCATCAATAGGGATCAAAGATAGTGGTTCCTCAATATGTTGTTCTTTATCATAATTCTTTTTTCTTTTTATAGATAAGCCCCTCCATCACCTCTTCATTACAAGAGGCTTGATTCTAAGTGCATAGTTCTTTGCTTGATTTTCTTCAAGGGGATCTATCATACACAAGGTTTCCTCTGATACTTCTTCACTTTCTAGGTCATGGAATAAAGCATCATCGAGGTCTTTGAAAGGGTCACAATTCATTGTGTTCTCCTCTTGATGACTTTCTCCATATGTATTTTCTTTGATCACTTCTTCGTCGCCAAGGGAAGGAAACAACTCTCTTATGAGATTCATCATTTCCTCAACAACTTTATTGACAACCTTTTCCTTTTCCATTTGTAAATGTTACTTCTTCGAGGAATAATAATTTATGGATGGGGGTTCATCCCATGGTGTCGTATTTTCATTGACTAAAATGAAACCTCAATGGAGTCACCAGATGAGATCAAGGCTCATAAGAGGGTGGAAAGGGAAAAGAGGGAAAGGTGGGTCCGTGGAAGGTGGAGTCGCTAGATGAACTTTAAGGAGAGTTCATCAAAGGTGGAAATAGAACATCCCTTGGGTGGAGTCACTAGGAAAGCTAAGGGTTAGAGGATTTGGGAGGTAATCTTGCCAAAGTGTCATTAGGGCACGAAGAGGATTCAAAATCCTCCCTGACAAGAATGCCAAAATGTAATATTGCAAGTTTTAGGTTGGGAAAATCCCAACCCAACCACAGAACAAGTGCTACAACTTGGGAATCATACACCTAATGTCACCTCTATGTAGGTACCACACTTCAAGAGTGAATAGGTCACTCTAGGAAGGTGATATCAATGACCCTAGGGGGATTGAGATGGAGATGAAGACAGATGGAAATAAATCCCCTATAGGTATAACACTTCTATGGATGATTGTACCTTCCCGAGACACAAGAAAAGACACTTTGCAATAGTTTATGTTAGTTGGATCAGAAAGTTAAGTTTGTTGTCCCTCATTTTCAGCAATAGATAACAGTATATATCAGCAAGAAAAATTACTATACGATGCTTAATAAATGCTAAAGATCAAGTAGAAAATGAAAGAGAAAAACTAGTAAATGACTAGTTAAACTCAAAATCAAAAACCAATACTCTTAGCATAAAAGATAAGGTTGTTGTAAACACTTGTCTGCAAAAACTTATATCAGCTTTATGTCTGTAACATTCAATGTATTACAAAAAGAAAATCAGCCACTGAAATATCCTCAAACCTTGCCAAAAAGTGTGTTGGACCAAGGAGAGCAAGTTTGCAAAATTTGAGCAAAATCCAATGGTTGATAAGAGAGTTATTCAAGCAAGTAAGTTCGGTTTTTGCAGCCCTAATGGTTGAAGATGAAATTTTGTAACAACAACAATAAGTACCCCCTAGATGGGGACTCCCTAGTGGCTATGAGGTTCCCAAGGCACAAGGAAAACAATCCACTTTGCAAGAAGTAAAAATGACCGAAAATCACGTTTCCCAATGAAATATTTTATTTCTCCAATGCAACAAATCAATGACTAATGCATTTACTATTGGGTTAATGGAGTCACAAGCAGCTTAGAGAAGCTACCTCCTTGGGGTGTAAGCCCTTTTACTCCCCAAGGAAAGTTTATCTAAGCTAGGGTTTAAGGTAAGAGGGTGTATTCCCTTATACTTCTCTTAGCAAACCCTTAATTAATGAGATGAAGCAAATAAAATTATGAAGGATATGGTGGGGGTGTATGCCCTTATACTTCCCACCTAGGGCCTAGAATAAAAATACTTGACTTGAATAACATGATAGCAAGAGAGTAAAAACCATACCAATATCAAGAGAAATTCTAAGACATTTCACCATAAGAGATAGAAAACATCATCCAAAGCTAGCGCTAGGCCTTCCTCCATAAACGATTCATACCATAACCATAAACAAGTGCACAAGAGCTAAAAGAGCCAAGAGGGTCGAAAATTTCAGACCAAGTCTCTCACAAGAGGGAGAGTTATGATTCCAAATGAGATCTTATTATCTCTATTTAAGTTGTAAGAAACGGTACCCCCTCCCCTATTTCTCCCCAAAACGAAGTGAAACACTGGTACGGGTATGGTATGGTCGGGAAACGTCGCCAACCGTACTGTACGACGTTTCCTGATTTGGAAACGTCGTACAGTACAACCAACGATGTTTCCCGTCCATACCGGACCGTACGACCGGTGTTTCAGGTGTCTTTGAGGCAAAATAAGAAAAAACAAAAGGGGGTCGTGGGGCCCCCAAACATTCAATTTTTTTTTTTTTTCATTTTCTATATTCTCCAATGAGAATGAAATTGATTTTCACCTTCTTCTTTTTTAATTTCAAAAAGAAATTTCTAGAAACTAATAGAAACCCTAAATCTCCTTCCTTTGTATAAGAAACCACTTGCTTCACTCATTCCTCACACTTTCATTAGAAAAAGGAGCTTCCTACAACAACAACAAGGAGATTGTGTGTGTTTTTTGTGAGAAGATTTCTTTTCTATTTGGTGAGCAAATTTATTTTATGTTTGCTTAGCAGATTTTTTTGTTCTCTTGGTGAGCATTAGAAAATTTTTGTTTTGTTTGGTGAACAGATTTTCTTCTTTTTTTTGTAGCATTCATGGCTTCTCAAAGTGTTGTTTCATCTACCCCTAGAGCTTCTGAAGTAAGCATGCAACAAGAATACTATCCTCTTTGGAGGCTGTTACCAAGGTCAAGTCTATGGGTGTTGGTGGAGGTTCATAGGAATGGAAGTGAAATTTATGCAAGAAGGATAAGACCTTCAAGGGCTCTTACACAAGAGTCAAGGCTCACATTTTGCATGAAGGGAAGGGTATTGAAGGTTGTCCACATACTCTTGATCTGCAGGTGAGGTATAAATTCCACAAAGAGCATGATGATGCTCAAAAAATTAAGGATAATAGAGACAAGATTTTTATGCATGGAACTAGCAAGAATCCTCCTTCCTTGGGTGTTGTTGACGCCCAAAAGCACAATATAGGGTACCTGATTGAAAATGGTTGCAATTACTTATTATTTAATTATATTTAATAATATACTACTAGGTGGGACCCCTTGTGTGACTTGTGTGACTATGATAGAAAGACGATACTTATGTTTTATGCACTTATGACTTGGTTGTGATACGATATCTACAATTTATTTTCTTTTAAATCACTGTCGAAAATTGATCACAGGATGTTATGGGAAATGTGAATTAAGAAGAAATGATGTTGTCTTATATATATCTCATAAGTATTACTATGTTGCATTTAGTTTGATGAAGGATCTACACTCCAGTTTTCAATTTACATATGGTATGTGGTATGGTGATTACCTTGATTTCATGCTACAAGGGTTGCACGCATTGTTTAAATTGGAAGTCTAAAGGTTGGGACCTAGTATCCCTAGAAATTTTTTGATGTATGTTACATTGGGGTTTTGAAAGGGTTGGCGCATTTGTAAGTTTTAAACATAGCCAAACTATGGTGTATTTGACTTGCATTAAATTGATTTGGAGTTAGTGGTTGATGTGATGTATGGTTAGCTTGCTCGTATTTTCCATGGATGAATATGTAAGTGTAGATATGGCATGAAATAAATTCACGTCGCTCTAACCTACCTCAAGCCCGCCACCCTAGCCATTTCAAATTTGGTCTTTTGTTGGTTGTTGTTACTCTGCTTTTTTTGGTAGTGGAAGAGGTATACAGGCTTGGTCAACTCTCCTTGGCAATTTTTACACACAGGTATGGGGTTTCTTGTTGCTCCGTTCATGAATATTTTGCTCTGCTTTTTAATTAAGTCAACAATTGGCTCTTGAGTTTGCTCGTTGTCTGTGCATTTCCAAAGTTATGATATGTGATATTTTCGACTATGTATGGATTATTAGTGAAGTTTGGTCTCTGTGGCATTTGTATGTGAACTACTTGCATTGAAAATGACGTGGGTGTCTCTTACTGTCTGTAGCTTCTCTGTGCTTTACTTGTGAAAAAGGATATTGTTTGGGAAGTTCTCAGGCCTTCCTTGCCTCTGGTTTTCTTTTTTTGATTCCTCTATGTCCGATAAAACCGTTATCACTGCTCATGGCCTGTGGGTTATTTGGAAACTCTTCCAGTCATTTAATTATGTGGATTTCATGGTTATCATGCCCACGCCCTTGTATCAGCTATGTAAATGAGAATGTGGAAATTTATGGTGGTACTAAGTTGTTAAAGGTATCCCTTTGGCCAAACCCTCAAACTTGGTCAGTCGATCCTCCTATATTGCATCATTGTTGATAATTGTATATCAAACCCTGTATTTGTAAATAGTGTGGAGGTGGCCAACCCAAAATTTAATAAATTCCACGTTCGTGCTCTTTTTGGTCATGGGTTTTGTTAATTATTTACTGTGTGAAGTTAGAAAGAACATTAATCCCACTCATTTGTTTTTTTGTAATACAGTCTATCACGAAGAAATACTTGATTTTATGGCAGCGTTGCAAAAATATTTTTAAAGGATATGATTTGTTGTGTGTTTGATTCCATATGCTAAGAATACCTTCGTGTATGAATTATATACGCATTGAATGAGTCTTGCAAACCAGAATGAAAGGGAAATTTGGAAGCATGGTTATTTGAAGTTTCAGTTGAAATAGTATTATACACAGGGGTCCCTTTTGTGGCCACTTCGTGGAACCATGTACTGATTTAAAATGTACTCTTGTTAATATCGTGGACCACAGCCTGTCCATTCCTCGACTATTGGTTGTGATTATTGTGATTATTGTGGTGTTGTGTGATGTGTCTCCCTGACTCTGTTGTGCACAAGATGTGTTATTACTATTGAGTGTTTATTGGAAAATAAATTATGAAATTATTATTGTACAATACAATTCTAAATGCAAATGAGAAGCCTTGAAGTGAAACCCCAGTTCTGGATTTTTGGAAACAGAGTGTTGATTTTCAATTTCAAAACATTAAAGGGGTTTAAATTTTGATGTTGAGAATGGAATTGTTTGATATATTAGAACAATATCCATGGGAGTCCCTTCCATTATACCATTTTACACAAAATACACTCCCCTCATTATCCCAATTACATTTTGTTTTCACTCCATGTTCTGTGGAACTCAATTTTAAGAAAGGTCTATATGGAAATGAAAAAGAAATGAAATGATGTAGAAGTTAATTGATGATTGGAATTATGGGATATGTTTAGATACACAGTTGATTGTTTTTGTTGATTTCTTGAACAATATTCGTAAATCTTCCCCCCTCCATGATATCACTTTATGCTAAATACAGTCCCTCCATACTCCCAATGACCCTATCAATTCCCTATTTGTATGGCAATTAATAAATGGAAGTTTTCTGGATGGATTGCATGTGTTTTGTGGTAAATAGTAGAGCCAACTCTTGATTTATTTAAGGGGAGTTTCATGTATGGGTTATTAAGAACTTCATGACTAATTAAATATTTCTACAGGATGATTTTTTTCCGCAGGAGAAGTAATGGACAAAATAACAGAGGAAGGGGTAACTAGCATTGGAGCCATAGAAGGCCTCGATTTTCTATTCATTTTGATGTTGATCCGCAAGAGTTGAACTAGTTGTTTCAATATGGGTTCTATAATTTGTTTGGCCATGGGATATTTCATCCCCAACCTGAAAGGCCCCCTTTTCAACAACCTCAGAAGTTTCTCGATATTCATGTTCCCCCACATGTGTCGATGCAACCCGAACCTCCCACAAATGACGGTTGGAAATAAATTGTCAATAATCTTGCTTCTCACTGTCGTGGTTGGCCTATTGTCTCATTTCCATTACCACCACCACCACCTCTAATTAATCCTAATGCACAAATTTCCCATGTTGTTTCACCAGTGTAGTCTTCGCATGCCATCAAGAGACTGAAAATCGATGTCCTGCAACATGTGCTAGATAACGGAAAAGAAGTGGATTCCCCCTCTAGTTCATACAAAGAGTCTTCTAAATTTGTGTCTTCATGTCTCCACCTAAAAGATGACTGCTCCCATGTGATTAGCACAATACAGCCCCAGGGGTAACCAACCAAGGGATACCCTAGAAAATTCAAGAGGAGACATTGGTGAGAAGAGGAAACATGCTTCACACAACAAATATGGATTTTAATGATTTTTTATGTGATTCAGTGATGAAGACAATGTTTCATTATTTTCAACAAATTTTTGGACAACAAGCTTTTATTTTGGACATTTTTTGTGGATAAGATGGATATATTATTTTTTGGGGATATGGTATTAAATTTTTTTGATATTTAAATATTCGACTTAAATGATACTCATGGGAGCTAAAAGGGTGTTATATGATCCAAATGATTAATTTTGTATTTTATATTTGATGATTGGCAAAGAGAATGATGGGAGTCACAAGGGGTCCCACCTATTTAGTTATTATTAATTAGACCCTTATTTATATATTATTATTAATTATTTCTTCCCAAACTAATTAGTTAAGTTAATTTGACTTAACTAAAGAAAGTAGTTGAACTATATCAACTTATTGAGAAAGAATAAAGGTTCAATGAGAGGAAGAGACAAGGGAGAATAGAAGGGGAACTACAACACTAAGGTTTTATCTCTAGTTAGTGAGATATCTTCAGTTTTCATTCATTTATGAGTTTACTTGAAAGCCTAATCCTCTTGATGATGACAGTAGGGTCTTATTGAAGGAAACAAGATTCAAAACAAAATCATACATTTCAGCAGCTTGTTTTAAAGGTGTTTGGTTTATCCTTGATAGTCTGTGTATTCTTGTTTGTTTGTGAATTAATTTTCATGACTGATAAATAATATTTTGCAGAGTCAAGTGGAAGCATTTTTTGGCAAGTTGATCTAGATCATAAGTTTCAGTTTTATTTCACTGTCAGGGTCATTTTTTACAGTGCCCATCAGAGAGTTCTAAATCAGACTTTGGTCTATACCCTCGCAGGGGTTTGTAAAAGATAAATACAGTTTTGTATCTTAGAATGAAATAAAATCAGATTATTGTTCTGTCTCATACATGTGTTTTCATGACTTGGTTCTTCTTTTCACTTTTGTCTCCATGTTTACTTCAATGTAAAATATGTATACATTCACCTAGATTTGTTTAATTTATTTTGTTTACATTGTTACAAATATAAATCATAAAATCATCCTTGATCCTTTGTAATTGATACTTGTGGATTAAGTGAAAGTTTTGAGGCTATAAACCCCGGGTGACATTCCCAACTATATTTTCCTAGCCAAGCAAGATCTAAAAATGATTGAGTAAGGTGCTCCATACCTTTTCCTCAACATTTATTTGGCGACCATACTGGGGATATCTTCCATATCTCTCTAGTTGATTGTATTCACGATTATCTTTGAATATTTATGTTTTATTCAAATACTCTTTAACTGTTTTTTCTCATTACAGTACCTTCTACAAAGCAGCCTAATATTGAACACGGTCTTAAAGACTAGACTAGCATTGCCTTTACCTTATTCAATACTATTCTATAAATTGCTAGTACCCGAGCTGAGCTTGAACGTTCTTGGGAAGTAGTTGAACAAGATATAAGTATATGTGAATGTTGGGAAGCCAGACAAAGGTATCCTAGAAATCAATAGTAACCTCCCTTTTCCTAAGTCTTTGCTCTTCTTTTTCATGTCCTCAAATCCTTGCATTCCTAGAATAAGAAGAGTATTGTCCCCTGAAGCTACTCCTATCATTGAAATAGGAAGGAGGAAATTCATTTTTTCAACCCAAGAAAACACTCTAAGGAGGACTTTGTATGATTCTTCCAGCTCACCTTTTTCACCCTTACCCATCACTTTCAAAATGACATTTGCAGGTGGTTTTAGTGGTGTTGGAGGTGCTTCATCATCCCAACCTTTGGCCTCATTTGTAATTGGTATTATATACAGTCATAAAGTTCCTATCCAATCTACTACCAACCCTTCTAAATTTATAAATAAATACGGCCTTTTTCAGTTTGAGGAAGATGCTACGACCACCCCATGGCATGTATCTTCTCCCTTGAATCTAGCACCTGCTACTCATCCATTACCCAAGTTTAAAGAGCATCTTCCTAAGTTCTCAGGGAATAATATTATTTCTACAATTGAACACCTAGTGGAATTTTCTAATGTTTGTCATAATATCAGGGCTAATGATAACAATACATGCATGTGCTTATTTGTCAACTCCCTTGAAGGAAAAGTGACAGCTGATTTTTTTTATCTCCCTCCAAAAATCCTTTCCACTTGGGAAGGTTTGGCTTATTGGTTCAAGTCCACTTATGGACAATCCAAGAGCCTAGCCAAACAATTAAGGGAATATAACAATATTTCTTACAAAGATGGTGAGACTATTAATTCCTTTAACCTTCACTTCACCAAAGTGTACAATCAAATCCCTGAACTAATCTGCCCCCAAAATCAAGTCGCTTTCATGCATTATTATAATGTGGTTCCCTCTCCTTATCATCATAGGCTCGAAAAAAAGGATATTTACAATCTTGGCTCCACTCTCCATGCTTTCCTGGAGTACGAAGAGCTTCTAGAAAGAACAAGCCTCCCTAAAGGAGACTCGGTCAAGCAAACAAATATGTATGCCCTCCTACAACTTTTGCAAGATATGAGCAATCGGATGATAGCCTGTGAACTAAAGGGGAATGTTCCCTCACTTACTCCCAAGGAATCTTCTTCTTCCTCAACACCTTTTAGGAATACAAATGAGAACACTTTTCATCCCAAACCCATTATGTCTCGCAGTTGTTGTAACTTTTGTGAAGAAAATCATGAAGAAAGTACTTGTGAAGTTAAAAATAATGCCAGAGATAAAATATTTGGCAAGAATCCCAAAATCACTATCGTTGTTCTAGATTGAGCAGAACCAGAATATGTTTATGGTAATAAATACTAGGAACAAATCTTATGCTCCTAAAGGGAAATACTATCCTCCTCGTACTTCTTCCACTCTAGCCTCATCTTCAAAAGGTACTAATGTACAAACTATAAAAATTCCCAAAAGTCAAGGAGTTCCTTTCCCTCTTCCCTCTTCCAAGTATAACATCCTTAACCAATTGGATAATATCAAGGTTGATGCTACTCTTTTGTACACGGTTTTCATCCCTGAACAACAAAATCATCTCAAGAATTTTATGGAAGGAAAAGCTTCTACCATAGAAAACCTTTTTGAAGAGGCAAAATAAGAGGATCCCACTGTAAATAAGATAGGTGTAAATAATATTAGACACCCTGTAAAGAACCCTCCTTTTTTTTTTTTTGTAAATATTATGGATAAGATATCCCATTGTTTCCTAATCGATGGTTGTTTAGGTCCAAGCATAACGTCAAAAATAATCATGGAAGAGATAGGCTTATCATGTACTAACAAAAATTCTAGAAGCGTGCTCTCTTATAGTAGTCTACAACAGTCAACTATAGGTGAAATCAAAGACGTAAATTTAGTTCTGTGTGCACATCCTGAAATAAGGACAACCCTCAACATCCAAGTAATTGACATTCTAGTAAGAAAATATTCTATTATCTTAGGAAGAGATTGGCAAGCCCTAACAGGTGGGTATCTTTCTCTTGATGGAACACACTTATATGTTCCCTATAATGGAAAGAATATTATAGTCCTAAGAGAAGAAAGAATTTCACCATACATAGAGAGCATTCCTCAACCGAATGTAAACTATATTGAGGAATACTTAGGGTTGTACTCTATCTTTTTTGATGAGGGTGACACTACTCTGGAAAAAATTGATTTGGAAGATGGTATGTGGAACATGCATTTCGATGGCTCATGCTCAAACGAAGGTAACATAGTTGGCATTATCTTATACTAACCTATAGGTAAAATTCACAATTTTTTGTATAGGTTAGAGTTTACTTGCACAAACAATGTCACTGAGTTTGAAGCCTTACTACTAGGCATAAAAAATGCTTATAACCTCAGTTGCAACCACCTTATAGTTTTTGGTGATTATGAACTTGTTGTGAACCTTGTACATAAAATATATTCTCCTAGAAATAAGTTGATGAAATGTTATACCCAATTTGTTTTGATTCTTATCTCGAACCTGCTATCATTTAAAATCACTCATGTTAAGAGGGAACTTAATTCAATGGATGATAGATTAGCTTTATTTGTGGCATCTCCTACTCTGAAACTTCTACCTCAAAGGCATGATTGTACATTTCAATCTTCATATCATCCTCACATTCCTGATAATGTAGAATCATGGCAGGTTTTCCCTAATGATGAAGGCATTTGTGCTTTCATACAAAATGAACCATTTAATCCCAAGGAAATCATATCTATGGAAGACAACAAATTTCCAAAAGGGCTTGACTCCTCTCGAGAGTTCATTTTCGTCGAGTGATGTAGGCAACAAATAGATACAAAAGGAAGAGGAATCAAAAAGGAAAGTGGGTGATACCATTTCCTTGAACCTTGGGACATTTGAATTTCCAAAGATGGTTAAACTAGGTGCCCAATTTTTTGACAAAGAAACAACAAAATTCACAGAACTACTACGTGAATTTCAAGATGTTTTTGCATGGTCATATGAGGATCTGCGTGGTTTTGATCATGCTCTCATATATCATTTCATTCATATTGTTGGAACAGGGACAAACCCAGGGTTCAATGCTACAACAACACACCAACAAAACCCTAAATATCAGCCCTTTCGGCAACACCTGTGAAGCAAATGAAGTATCACCTGAGGTAGAGGCAGGGGCGGTTGTAGGACTCAGGTGTATGCAACCTTATCTAGGACACAGATCTATGATTGTAATACTTAACAAAGCACTTAGCACTGATAGTTCATCAATATTTAACCACTATATACTCCACAGATAAAATAGAGCATTGCATCATTCAGCTAGATATGATGGATCTAAACACTTATCATAGAGAACTAGGTTAGATATAATAGATTCAGGCACTAGTACATTCATATAAGTCAAATCTAACATCTATATACATCATTAGCACAAAGCATAAACAGGTCTATCTATCTATATCAAAGAACTTAGAAAGTAAAGACATAAACACATCAACACATTGCACAAATCATAGCAACACGGCATGTATGTGGTTCACCCCCACCCTAGGGCTACGTCCACCAACTCTTCTTATTTATTAGCTTCTTCAATAGGTTACATGCACAAAGACTCAAAACCCTACTCCACATAGGACAAGAGATATGTGCAGCTCGCTAGATCCTCCTTCCCCAAGTAGATCTAAGCACGCAACCTTCCACAACCTCTTACAATGACTTGCACTTAGCTCTACGAGTCTCACACAGTATGCACAAAGCACTTACAATACTTCAATCACATAGATCTATCACTTATCCATTTGTAACTACTCTTACATTTCCTAGACATCTATTTATACTTTACAAAATAGGCCTAAGCATGGGTAAACCCATGGGCCGACATCCCATACCCGTTACATAATCCCAAATCCCAAAAAGGACCCAAAAAGGGGCCGAGATCCCACGATATTTGCTTCATCTTGCACTCCTCCTTCGACAGGTTGTCGAAGTCCCAAAATAGTTCAAACTTGACCAAGGATCTCCCAAAACTTGGTCAAGGGCCAACAGGTCCCCCAACACTCACTTGTGACTCGTCCCGACTCACTTTGATCTAGGTAGTTCTACTTCGAAAGCCTTAATCTTGGCTCAAGCTTCTTCGAATTTTTGTTGTGCCATGGCCTCTTGTTCAGTGAACTCTTGGATGAATGCATTGTTGATAGGTCCCTCCAGGTGTTGTTTAGCTGCAGTGACAACCTGCTCGAGTCCTGCTCCTCGGCCTTCGACCTCTGTGAACAATTGGTAAGATTTATCTTGTACAGGTTGGAGCCTTTGAGTTACTTCCATAACTCTTTTTTGGATAGTGTGGATATTTTGTTGGGTGGTGCATTGCTCTTGGGAGAGATTTATTCTTTCCACAACAGATAGGGGCTTCAACTACGCTTGTATCATTTTGGCTTGATACTTTGCCTCTTGGAGTTGCGACTCCAGTGCCTTCAGTTCTGGATTCTCAGTGAGTTTCTCATAGGTTTGGGAACTATGATCAGCAAGTTGCTTACATTCCATAGCAATGGATTTTACTCTCTCAACTGTGCTTCAAGAAGTTTCTTCTCTTTGATCCCTTACATCGTGTGGAGTCTCGGGCACTGTGTGGAGCTCTAAGTCTGCTATGCATTGTTGTAGCTGTTGGATAACTTCTGTGAGCTTCTCTACTTGATGTGTGACTTGATCCTCTACCTTTATTTCTAAGACTATCACAGAGAGAAGTGCTTTGTTGTCTGCTTCTTTCACTTCGAGTTGTGTCGCAAGCAACTGTTCTTTTCTTTGTTGTATCTGTGTTTTTTCTTCATCGAACTTTGCTTGGAGAGAAATATTTTCCTGTTCTGCAACTCAGCGTTGTTCTACAAGTACTCCTTGTACTTGCTCCAAAGAGTGGGTGGATTGTTCTGTTCCCTCTTGTGCTCTTCGAAGGAGAGATTTAACTATATCACCTAGTCGGTGGAGTTGGGCTGGCTCATCTCTCAACTCTGGTTCTCCCGATGGTAGAGGCGCAGTGGAGACTACGTGGATGGACTGAAGAGCCTGTTGTACCCCTTAGAGTTTGACTTCAATCCTATCATACATTTATTCTTGCTTCGCTCCTTGTTTCTCTTCTATCTCTAGTGAAGCATCGTTCAAGGCTGCTATGATGAATTCAAAGTCATCGGAGGTGAGGACAATCTACATCTTGGTCATGGTGGCTTTCGATTTCTTCTAGGAAGAAGGTTTCGAGGGGGAAACCTTCCTTTTCTTCAAGGGGTCAACCTCATATCTGGGCAGTGTTACTTCGCTTGGTCTCTGTTTAGCTTCTACTTCATCACCACCCCCTTGGTCAGGTGACATGGAAGCAGTCTTCCCTAAGGTGTTGCTTAAGTTTTGGACCTCCTCAGTCTTCTTTTGCCTGCTAGTTCTAGGTGTATTTGGTTCTTTATGAGTGTCTTCTGGGCTGTCAATATCATATATCTCTATGGGGTTAGCGGAGATAAGGATGTTAGCAGACCATTCCTTGGTGATCTCCTCGAGGTATTCTTCTGTGAGTTTGTAATATGACTAGAGTTTCTCTTGATGTTCATCTGTTCGTGTTGTAATGTAGATAAAGTGTCAATCTGCTCTGAAATTCATTAGTGGTTGGAACCTCTGTAAGGTGTTTGGGGTCATGTGAGGCTCAACTTCGATGGATCGCTTTAGCTGGAGGTAGTATGTATGGAACACAACATTTGACTACCACTGTTTATTCATATCATTTGAATACCACAGGGTAGAAAAATTCACAGCAAGTGATTCGAATGGCTCTATGTCTGGGAAGGTCACTCCTTCCAACATCTACTAGGAAACAAATTCAATGAGGACCAGGAGACAGCTGAAGTGAAATTCATAACCCTGATCCTATGCTTCTAAACAATCTAGTTCCAACTGGTTAACTAAGTACTTCACCCAGTTGATATGTAGGCCTTTTGTGCACTTCCCTGTGAGGTCAACGACAAAGCCGATGACCTGCATAGGTCGGTTCTTCCTTACTAATTTTCCAGATATCAATTGACATGATAGGCACACTGTTCCACTCTGGATGGAAGCTACCTTGTAGCCTCTTGTTCCCTTCTCAACGTCGCCATATGTATCCTTGATATTCTGTGTGAGTGGGCGATCTGCGTATTTTCCTGGATAAAATTCCTGCGGGTCAGTTCCTTGCATACTTAGTCTTGTGATCCTTTGGATCAACATTGGGTCAACTTTAATGTAGTAGTCTAGCCATAAGTAGCCTCCATGGTAACACGACAGTAGCAACTTGACACATGCGTTGACTTCCTAGTGTCTTCCGAAGTGTTGGATATTCATGACATTCAGTAGGGTGGACTACGCAAGGTTCATCGTCCATGACTGAGAGATGATCTTCGAGTTCTTCCCTTTTTTTCTAGTTAGGTACGTGTATGGGGCGAGCATACCATATATCTTGCGATCTCCAAGGTTGAAGTCGTTGAACTTCAATTCTGTGATCTTATCCTGCTCTGTATGAACTACGTGTATCCCCTTCGAGAGGTACACAGTGACTATGGTGTACTCAAAATATCATGGTACACTATCAAGATTCACTGCGCCAGCCAGAGGTAGGGTGTAATCAGGAAATATGGATGGAATCAACTTCACATTGTCTAGGTTGTCTATGTTCTTGGTTCTCTTCTCTACTGTTGGTCGAGATGGCCCTGATCTGTGATAAGTCGATGGAGAGGCTTTCCCCATTCTCGTCGATGAAGCTTGTATACCTGCAGACATCGACATGACTCTTTCAGGCATGAGGTCATTCAGAACTTCTTCGGAAATTTTCTCTGTAGTGTTGAACGTGTCCGATATACACACTCGGGGTTGGAAATCTTCGGGTTCGAGGAGTAACTTAAACACTACAATGGGATAAAGGGAAATATCACAATGATCGTTGTGTAAAATTAACGAGTCTGCAAGCTCAAATTCACGGTTATCAAAAGTTTTCTTGGTGCATGGTGCAACGGGATAAATAGATAACTTGGCAACGGATTTCTTGCAACGGTCAAGAAGCCTTCATTAACTTTTTTCTATCCATTATGGCGCGATTCAACGGTCTGGTGGAGAACAATAAATTCCTGTATACCCGTTCGGAGGGTCATTCAAAAAGTTATATTATTCCCAATGGCTATATTGCTTCGCCCTGGTGAAGTGTCATGTGACGTTGTTTTGTTATCCCGACGAAGTTCCAATTTTGCAAATTTTCCTTCTACGAAGTTCCCTCTTGAACCTTCTGTAACTTGTCGATCTTATCTCTTAGCTTTCTATATTTATTCCCAGTGAGCTTCGTCTCGGTATGCCTTTTTCCATTTTGATTCTTATCTATGTTTGTCACAGTTACTTCGCGTTGTTGATATTCTTTCCTAATATTCGAGGGTGATACTTATTCTTTATCTGGAACAAGTACTTCAATATTTTGTGGGTCATATAGTGTTCTTCAACTTTGACATCCGGGTCTCTGGTGTTAAATAGCTTCGTTTTGTTCTTCTGTTCTTCAATTAAGTGTGTGATCCTTCTAGTCGTGAAATCCTTTAACTCTTTTTTCTTCCTCTCTAAAACTTCTTCTTCTTCCTTCCTTCTAGCCTGATCTCTTTCAATCCAAGGTTTTCTTAGTAACATGGTAAATGGGGCGTTGTTCTCAATAAATTTAATAATCTCAAAATATCCCTCTGTCGAAGTTCCATTGGCATTCATAGATATCTAGGTGAGCTTTCCACATAGCTTTATCAGCTTTCCTTTGAATAATCTTATTCCTCCTAATCATAGAGTCATTACAGGCTTCCCTAAAAGTTCCCAAATTCTTTCTGTCATGATATTCACCTGTGTTTCCTCATCTAGAACACGGTCAATGTCGAAGTATCCTATTCTTACTTCAAGGCATTATTTTCCTTTGAATATCTCTGATAAGATGACATGTCGGTGGTCATTGAGGGTTTCTTTCATCTGTAGCAATACTTTCTCTGATTCTTTCTAGGGTTCTGCCATTTCTAGATCTGCCTTAGGGTTTTCTTGTCTCATGTTCATTTCTTCAAGATTAGCTATCATTCTAGGGAAATCCAATACTTTGTGGTCCATAGCTTTGCAACAAAGACAACTAGGTCTTCTCCCAGGGAACTCCTTAGCAAGGTGTCCCAGTTTTCTGCAACTATAACAGAGGGTTAATCTTCTCTTTATTTTAAATGATTCCTAGCTCTTTCTATATTGTGCGCTAGGGTCATAGTAGCTAACTTGTAAACATTTCTTTCTAGGATCTTGCATCCACTTGTTAGTCCAAACATTATTTCTATGCATAGGTATAACATATCTTTCACTGTTCTTATCAGATCTATGCATATCAAACCTTCTTTCATCTATTAGTGCCCTATTTTTCAAGCTAGGACAAAATAAATCAAACATACCTATATCCATACTTTTGAAACACAAATTTTCACTTATCTTACTTCTACAGAGTACAAATCTTTCAGATCTAGAACTTTTCAATATTCTTACCTTTATCAGAGCATAGAGCTTGCATATCTTACTTCTTTTCTTCAGATCTTCCCTCTTTTATTCATATCGGGCTTCTTTTCTTTAGCATAGAGCTTCAAAAACTAGGTAGAGTATTTCATACTAGGGAGACAGATCTACGCACAAAGATTTCACAATTTCAGATCGGATCTTTGCACAAAGATTCCTCTTTCTCAGTTCCCAGTAATCACAGTTTCAGGTCGGATATTTGCAAAAATATTCTTCTTCCTTAGTTCCTAGCAATCACAGTTTTAGGTCCCAACAATGGAACCATTTGTTGGCACAGGTGCAGACCCAAGGTTCAACGCACCAACAAAACCCTAACTATTGGCCCTTTTGACAACACCTGCGAAGAAGATGAAGTCTAACCCGAGGTAGAGGTAGGGGTGGTTGCAGGACTCAGGTGTCTGCAACCTTAGCTGGGACACAGATCTATGATTGTAATACTTAACATATCACTTAGCACCGATATTTCATCAATATTTAACCACTATCTACTCCGCAGATAAAACAGAGCATCACATCATTCAGTCAGATCTGATGGATCTAAACACTTATCATAGAGAAGTAGGTTATATCTAATAGATTCAGGCACTATCACATTCATATAAGTCAGATATAACATCTATATACATCATTATCACAAAGCATAAACAGATCTATCTATCTATATCAAAGCACTAAGCAAGTAAAGACATAAACACATCAACACATTGCACAAAGCATAACAACACAACATGTACATGGTTCACACCCACCCTGGGGCTATGTCCACCAACTCTTCTTCTTTATTAGCTTCTTCAATAGGTTACATGCACAGAGCCTCAAAACCCTACTCCACATAGGACATGAGATAAAAAAACGATAGATACAACACCACATTTACTACATGCTTGGGAACATTTGCTTATGAACGCATGCCTTTTGGCTTGTCTAATGTAGGTGCCACTTTCCAAAGAGCTATGCAAATAGATTTTGACAATCTGATCGATAAAATTATCCAAGTATATATTGATGATTTGACTATTTATTCGAATAATCGATTAGATCATTTTGGTCATCTTAGAAAAGTTCTTATGCGATGCAGAAAATTCGACAATTATTTAAATCCTTCTAAATCTATTTTTGGTGTCACCAAGGGAAAGATCCTTGGACATATCGTCTTTTATTCATAAATAATCATATAGCCCGAAAGGATTACTATTATTCTGAACCTTCCTACCCACACTTCCAAAAAGGAGGTTCAAGCCTTTATGGGAATTATCAACTTTCTCCACAGGTTTGTTCCTGATTTCACTTTAATGGTTAAACCAATACATAATCTTCCAAAGCAAGATCACTCTTTTTCTTGGACAGATGACGTCGAAAAATATTTCATTAGGATTAAGAAGGAAATCAGTTCTGCACCGATTATGGCAAAACCATACTTTTAGAAATATTTTATCATATACACTAATTCCACTGAGGAAGCAATTTTTATTATTCTCTTACAATGTGATGACAAGAATAATGAAAAACCTATAGCTTACATGAGCCAAAGTTTATTAGACGATGAATTCAAGTACTCTTATATTGAGGAACATGTATTTTCTCTTGTTAAAGCTGTAGAGAAATTTCTCCACTTAATTCTAGGAAAACATATGTAGGTAAAAGTCCCTTTGCCTATTGTCGAGTTTCTGCTTTCACAAACTTATCTTTCAGGAAAACTTGCACATTGGCTTGCCAAGATTTAGGAGCATGATTTGGCAATCATGACTTCAAAAACAATCAAGGGACGAGACCTATCCCTTCACTTAGCTCAACATCATGAACCAAGTGAAGAAATTGATGATCAGGATAATCCTCTTTCAACTCTATTTTATATTGAGAATCAAACCCTTTATATTGCTAAAAACCCTTGGTATAAAAATCTGGTGTATTACTTGCAGTATCGGAAATTCCTAGATGACTTAGATCCTCATCAGAAGAGGAGACTCCACCTTGAATATTTTTGGTATATTATTTTAGGAGACTTCTTTTTTAGAAGTTTTGTTGATGGTATATTACTTTGTTGTGTAAACAATGAGGAGGAACAAAAATTACTACATGAAACTCATGTGTCTTCATATTTTGTCATTCACATTGGTGGTCACTTTTATGCTAAATCTATTGCTTTTAAAATCATCAGAAATGGTTAATTTTGGCCCTCAATTTTTCGAGATTCTTATAAATTGGAAAGATCTTTTGATAACTGTCAAAAATTCATTGGGAAATAATGTCTATCTGCTATTCCTTTGCAACTGGTTTCTCTAGATTTTCCTTTTTCTAAATGGGGCCTGGATTTTATTGGTCCTATTAATCCTCCCTCTTTCGTAGGGAATATTTTTATTTTGACAGCCATTGATTATTTCACTAAGTGGACTGAAGTTGTCCCTCTCAGAAATGCACAGGATGAACAATAATTTATTTCATGGAAACTAATATATTCTCCAGATTTGGCATTCCTTTCAAGATTATTACAGACAATGGTCTCGCTTTAATTTCCGCAAACTTGACTCAATTTCTAGCTAAGTTGGGAGTCAAACATTTCACTTCATCATCTTATTACCCCCAAGGAAATGGGCAAGCCGAGTCTACTAACAAGAATCTAGTTAGAATCATAAAGAGGTTCATTGAATATAAGCCTCATCAATGGCATACCCTCCTCACCTATGCCCTTTGGAAAGATTGCACTACTACCAAGGTAAGCACAGGTTGCACCCCATTTCAGCTAGTTTATGGCCAAGAAGTGATTCTGCCTACTAAGCTGGAACTCTCATCTCTAAGGTTGATGCTACATATTGTAGAATTAAATTCTTCTAATGTCTCTCAAAGGATAAATGCACTATTATCCCTAGAAGAACAAAGAAATTTTGCCTTGGAAAATATAAAGAGAAGACATCAAACTGTAAAGAAGTACTTTAAAAAACACGTAAAAGATGTCAAATTTAAGGTAAATGAGAAGGTCTTACTTTGGGTCTCAGCCCATGATGATAGGGGAAGACATTCGAAGTTTCATAAATTATGGCTAGGTCCTTTCAAAATCACTTTTGTCCTAGGTGCAAACTCTTACCTTTTAAATGATTTGGAAGAGTAGTTGTTTTCTTATAGTACCAATGGTTCCCACTTGAAACATTATGTGGAACTAGCTTGATTTATAAATGCCATGTGGAAATCACTATTGTGTGTGTGTGTGTGTGTGTGTATTTTACTATTTTTTTTTTTGCTTTGTCCAATTTAATTTTCATTTTGTTTTGTTTTATTTTATGTTTATCAGAAATAAATTTTGGATCAGTTTTTCCACAACAATGTCATTCTCTAAGTATTCTTGATCAATAACAATAAATTTTACACAATTGTCACGATGTCCTCCTTTTATACATCATTGAAATTGGTTTTTTCTTTCAGTACTACTATTAGATAGATGATTTGGTCTTCTTCCCTATTTTATGATATCCCTTTCTTCCCTCCATCCTAAGATTCAAAAGAGCATATCAGAAAATTTCTTCTTAACATGAAGAAACACTTTTTACTATGGCTAATCAAATTTTAAGCATACAGGAACAAACCCCCTCATACGTACCACTTTTCATGAGTTATTCCCAAAATTTTGTCTCATTATTTCCCTTAAACCATCCTTTTCCCCCTGTTTCATAATCATTATGCCAATAATTATTTGATCTATGTTCACTGGTTTGGGAAATTGGACATTCTGAGTTTTAATATGTTGGAAACATATTTCCCTGTGGAGTCGCCAGTTTGTTGACGCCCAAAAGAGAAACATAGGGTACCTTCTAGCAAATGGTTGCAACACCTTATTATTTAATTATATTTAACAATATACTAATAGGTGGGACCCCTTGTGTGACTTGTGTGACTATAACAGAAATACGACACTTATGTTTTATGCACTTATGACTTGGTTGCGATACGAGCTCTACAGATTATTTTCTTTTAAATCATTGTCAAAAATTGATCATAGGATGTTATGGGTGATGTGACTTAAGAAAACATGATGTTGTATTATATATCTCTCACAAGTATTACTATGTTTCATTTAGTTTGATGAAGGATCTACACTCCAGTTTTCAATTTACATATGGTATGTGGTATGGTGATAATTGCCTTGATTTCATGCTACAAGGGTTGCGTGCATTGTTTAAATTGGAAGTCTAAAGGTTGGGACCTAGTATCCCTAGCAATTTTTTGATTTATGTTCCATTAGGGTTTTGAAAGGGTTGGCACATTTGTAAGTTTGAAACATAGGAAAACTAAGGTGTATTTGAATTGCATTAAATTGATTTGGAGTTAGTGGTTGATGTGTTGTATGGTTAGCTTACAAGTACTGGCCATGGATGAATTTGTAAGTGTAGATACGAAGAGCAGAAAATGAACGTCGCTCTAACCTACCTCGAGCCCGCCACCCTAGACATTTCACATTTGGTCTTTTGTTGGTTGTTGTTACTCTGCTTTGTTCGGATATGGAAGAGGTATACATGCTTGGTTGACTCTCCTTGGAAATGCTTACACACAGGTATGGGGTTTCTTGTTGCTCCATCCATGAATATTTTTCTCTTCTCTTTAATTAAGTCAAAAATTGGCTCTTGAGTTTGCTCGTTGTCTGTGCATTTCCAAATTTATGATATGTGGGATTTTCGACTGTGTATGGATTATTAGTGAAGTTTGGTCTCTGTGGAATTTGTATGTGAACTATTTTAATTGAAAATGACGTGGGTGTCTCTTACTATCTGTAGTTGCTTCATGCTTTGCCTGTGAAAAATGATATTGTTTGGGAAGTTCTCGGGTTTTCCATGCCTCTTGTTTTCTTTTTGTCATTCCTCTATGTCTAATAAAAATTATGTTATCATTTCTCGTGGCCTATGGGTTATTTGGAAACTCTTCATGTCATTTAATTGTGTGGCTTTCATGGTTATCTTTCCCCCACCCTTGTATCAACTCTATAAATGTGAATGTGGAAATTTATGGTAGTACTAAGATTTTAAAGGTATCCCTTTGGCCAAAACCTCAAAATTGGTCAACTCATCCTCCTATATCGCATCACGTTTTATAATTGTATATCAAACCCTATATTTGGAAAATAGTGTGGAGGTGGCCAACCCATAATTTAATAAATTCCTTGTTCATGCTCTTTTTGGTCATGGGTTTTGTTGATTATTTATTGTGAGAAGTTAGAAAGAATGTTAAGCCCACTCATTTGTTTTTGTAATATAGTCTATCACAAGGAAATATTTGGGGTGATGGCAGCATTGAAAAAATATTTTTAAAGGATATGATTTGTTGTGTGTTTGATTCCATATGCAAAGAATACCTTTGTGTATGAATTGTATATGCATTGAATGAGTCTTGCAAACCAGAATTAAAGGTAAATTTGGAAGCATGGTTATTTGAAGTTTCAATTGAAATAGTATTATACACAGGGATCCCTTTTGTGGCCACTTCATGGAACCCTGTAGTGATTTAAAATGTATCGGTGTTAATATCGTGGACCACAGTCTGTCCATTCCTCGATTGTTGGTTGTGATTATTGTGATTATTGTGGTGATGTGTGATGAAATAATGTAATTGCGAAGAGCATTCTTATTATTATTGGATTAAACCCCCATTGCGTATTAATCATGTTATTGTTATTATTATTGCTATTGTATTAATCCCCATTGTGGATTAATCATGTCAGTAATTGTATAAGGACCAAATCCTCTTTTGCGAATTGGTCATCGGACAATTACAAAGGGCAGAATAAGAAGTTGGCCCCAACAGTTATTATGGAAGACCCAAAATTAATTAAAGGTGGGTTTACCCACCCAGAGTGAGAGGTTGGCCCTGCCAGTTGTGACCTTTCATACATGCCAGTCTTGTATAAATAAGAGGCTAGAACCTCACTTCAAACACACAACTCCCTTGCTCATTTCTCTTATGAGGCAAGCTGCAATTACCAGATAGAGGAGAAGAAGAGTGGCACATATCTTGGGGAGGATTTTCTGTATTGGTTTGAGTTATCTCTTGAATATTGTTTAAGTTATTTATGATAAGGAAGTTTTGCTGGGTTTTCTTCCCCTAGAGGGTTTCCCAGGATAAATGTCGTGTCTCTTGTGAATGTGTATTTCTCAATGATCTTGTTCTTATTATGATCTTATCTATTGAAATGCAAAGAACTATAATAATGGCATAAGGATTAACATGGTATCAGAGCCAACCTGAAGGAAACACTATTTGCAAGAGGAAAAACGTCACTGCTGCAGCACCTGCAAATTAGGGTTTTGAAAAAGTATCTCTTTTCAGATCCCTAACCTCCTAGAAAGTTGCGCCTTCCCCCAAGGATAAATTTGGCACCTAGAGCACACCTTTTCAGTGGATGGATATCCCGAAAATTGAAACCCTAGTTTCACCAGAGTACTAGAAGTACTAGAAAACTAGTACTAGAAGTACCAGAGTACCAGAAGTACCGGAAGCACCAATCCAGAAATCCATAGATTAGATTTGACTGGGTAAAATTTGGATTTTCTCAGATCTAAGGACACCAAGCTACTTGCCTCAGCCAAGCGCACCTCCTGGTAAAGTCAAAATTTCATTTTGAGCATTTTCAATTTTTGGTTATTTTTGTTGCCGCAAGTACAAAATGTCAGAAAGCACAAAGCTTGTTGAGAAACTAGAAGGCATAGACAACTTATGTGACTGGAAGTATAGGATCGGTCTAATCCTTGTAGAGAATGACCTATCAATATTTATCAAATAAGAAGTGGAGGAACTTGAAGATGTCGTAGAGAAAGAAAAGCATCATAAGGACTCAATCAGGGCTCGAAGAATCATTGCAGATTCAATCAAATACCACCTGATCCTATATGTATCGTCAAAGAAAACCCCGAAGGAGGTGTTTGATGCTCTAAGAAAACTATATGAAGGAAAGAACATCAATAGAAAGATGAATCTCATAACTCAGTTGAAGAATACCAAGATGCAGAAAGGAGAAATGATTCAAGAATATTTCTCCTGAATCTCCAAAATAAAAGAACAATTGAAAGAAATTGGAGACACCATCGATGAAGATGAATTTGTAATAACTGCGCTAAATGGTCTTGCAAGACCTTGGGATGCTTTCATCCAGTCAGTATGTGGCAGAAAGGAAAAACTATAGTTTGAAAGCCTATGGGAAGAATGCACCCAATAAGAGACAAGGGTAGCCAACCGTGAAGCACTACTAGCAAGGGACGATGACCAAGCCCTATCTACTCATACAAAAGGAGGAAGGAATAAACCCTACTTCAAAAAGGAATCTCAGAGAGAACCGCAACCATCAAACAAATTCAACAATCAAGAATCTCATTCAAGAAATTTTCAGAAGAAAGGACAACGCAAGGGACGAGATCTCTCATCTATACAATGCTATCATTGTGACAAGATGGGACACAAGGCGAATAATTGTCCAGTCAGAAGAGAATAGTACAAGAGGAAGTGTTATCCACAAATTTGGTCATTGTGATGGTGTCATGATGATGTCATGATGATGGAAAATCAATCTCTTTAACAAGAATACTTTCCTGAGAAAAGTTACAGTTGTCTTCTTCCAAAATTCACACTTTGAAACATGTTCGCAGGCTACTTATATATTCACCTACGGGAATTACTGTTTCCCGCAGGCTACCTTAAACTGGGGTGCGAACTTCTTGCACTGTACTCATGGTTAGGGTGCGAACATGCTCTTAAAAGGGAAAAAGATAAAGATCTCGAACCTTCTAGAAGGGAATCTTCTAGAAGGGTGAGTTGGCTTTCGAGTGGTTATTCAAGTACTGTCATTCCAGATATCTTGGGATCATTCCCTATCCAAGTAACTAATCTATCTCTTCCTATATATTGAGGATATTTCTCATGGAAAGGGTTAAGTTCAGTTAGCAGCAAGTTAGCAAGAGTTTGATTAGAGAATTAGTGCAAGACAGTATGGAGGATTGATGCTACAGCAGCAAGAGACGATATCAAGGTCATTACATGTGGTTGATTTTCTTCATGCATGAGAAAGTGTGTGTGTCAGAGCTAGAAGCCATCAAAAGGAGACCTATGACATCAAGGCTCAGGTTGTAAGTTTCACTTTCAATTAATTCAATACAGTAATATGTCCCTTTCCCATAAAGACGATGTCACTTTATTACATAATTCCTTGATCATATGTATAGACTAGTCATTGAATAT
>ML778889.1:816665-840020 GCA_009831015.1 Picea engelmannii
TTAGTCACATTTTTCCTCACTTGAGAGGACATCTTCTCCAAGCTTTTGAGAAAATAGAAGGGGAAGTTCAAGGGTTTGTTGAACAGAAAATGAGCCAGCAATCTAAAATGACAAGCTTTGAAAGTAGAGTATCTACCTTCACACGTAATTAACCTTGTGATGATGACGAGGGGGTTAATCAATTATGCTTTTATCCACTCCTTAGCATACCCTTTTTCTCCTGAAATGCTCTCGAATTCGAGCTTAAACACCATGTTATAACTTGAGCACGGTAATTGGTGGTTTTTGAACCATCTATCTCCCATTCTTAGGAGCTTCATGGCAGAAGTAATGGACTCTTCTGAAACTTAAAAGGTAAGAGACCCTACATGTGTTTTCTTACCATCGAAACCAAGGGAAAATTGCATGGAGAGGTTTTCATTGTGGCCCTGCAAGCTAGACAAAAATGGTCCCCAACCTGCATGCAAAAATACTTCTCTATACTGTGAAAATTTGGGAATGGAAAACAAGTCTGCATATGAGGAGGGTTCGTATCTCCTGGGCATAGTGACAGAGGTGAACTTAACCAAGAAAGGGTGTAATCAAGCCAAACAGTGGCACGAATTGGGCACAGGTCGAACACGATTTGGACAAGGGGCGAATTGGCAAAGGTTGCGCGTGATTTCTTAATGCAAGGGAGAGAAAATGGCGAGGGAAAATGAGACAATAGAGTGCCCAGCCCAATTTTGAATGCATCTATAGTGGATTAGGTTACCCACATGTGCGCACGAGCTTCCATGTGTGGGAATTTTCGAATTCAAAGGCTCGTTTTTGGAGCAATGTAGTGATGCGTGGTTAGATCAATGTCCAAGTCTTTTGACTTGGACATTTGATCATAAACATATGAAGCATCTTTAATCAATGCCTGAAACTAATTCAATTGAATGTAAGTGATTTCCAGTTACCTGGAATATGGGACAATTACTGGTATGCAATTCATATGGCACTTCATTCAGCACCTCAAACGACACCTCATACGATACTTCATCTGGTACCTCTATGTTAAGTGCATTTTCACCTCTTATAATGGATAGTCTGCAAATTTGAAGTGTTTTTGACAATCACAGTAGTTAATGAGCAGAGGCAGAATGCTCCATGCTCACTCAATATTCTTTCATATGACATATAATGTCAAAAACCTACAATGAACAAGTTATAGAAAGCATAAAAATGTATTGTCAAACCTACACTCTGCAACTTGTAATGAAATGATAAACCGATAAAGAGTGGTCTGTTAAGTATGTGTTCAATAATTTATAGCACACAGGAGTTAAGAATTTCAAAAATAACATGACTATCAATGTAATAACTTGTATCATGGTAATAATACAACAATTCTTGCAAAGACTTATTTCTCTAGGCAATGATCATTTGTCAACTCATGAACCCCTCCCCCACACCTAAGTATTGTGACACCTTGCAATCAAAAGTATAGGAAACCAGTCAGTATCCCCCAATAGCCAAATATTTATAGTATGTCAAGTGTAAAGATAAAATTTCACAGATTGGTATGACGAGACAGTTAGGATATGGCCCCATCTATAGGATAAGAGATCCTATATATAGATAAGAAGATGTAGGCAAGAGAGTTTCAAGATAGTCTTAGAGTTATTCCCCAATGGAAAGTGTATGAGATTCATTAACCTTAGCTTAACCACACATACTTCATGTCAGCTATGTCTGCAAGTAATGTCGTACATGAGGACAAGTTTAGATTTATTATTTATTTTTGTCAGATTACCATCCTTGCTAGGTAGAATGCCCCGCTGACAGCAAGCCTGTTCATTACTCGGGTGGGTTTACCTAGTAATACCACAGGCTGGTACCTGCTGCCAGCAGACCTGTTGAGTATCCCGGTGGGTTAGCCTCTTAAACCCTCAAAGATTGGCCCTCCATCCTTTAATATTTTAGTATAATATTGCTTGTGCAAGAAGATGGGGGAACAACTCTGAAAAAACAACTTTTTCTTTCTCTTTTTTCAATTGGGATGGTATTTATGTTAGAGGATGACTTTTCGTTATATTACTTAGTGATTGTCCTGATGTAAGGGGTACTTAAGTGGACGTAGCCTATCTAAAGATATGATATAATCAATCTATTTAGTGTGTAGTGGATGGTACCATTGAGAAAGAACATAAAGGCATCTCTAGGCTCAACTTACTTTCTTCCTTTGTAGTTATTGTGATGTTTCCATGACTAACTGCTCATTAGACCTCCTTGTTACCCTTTGATAAAGACACTTGACTCACTTACTCGGGTTTCTTGGAAAAAATGTACAAGAGACCTCTAGGCTTGATAGTTACGGTATCACTTCCTTATACAATGGTGAAGAGTTTCAAGAGAAACTACTTTAGAATACCAAAAAATGAGAATTTTGCAAAAATATGGCTAACTAAAGTAAGTCAATATTCATTTGATTCTTTAGCAAACACAAAATTCAAGTGTAATAATGTTTTGAAGAAGGATCCTTGAAACTGTGTACTCCTGGTGAAATAAATACTTACAGAAATATCTAGAATTTCCTTATTAAAAAAATTCAAAAACTATTTACATATGTACAGTATGAAATTCAGAAAAAATTTCAAGAACAAGGGGGGACTTCCCCATTTACTAAGACCAATTCCTTTCCAGCTGACATGACCTGTAGAAAATCCTCTCTGGAAATGGGCTCATGATAAAATTTAAGTCGGTGTCCATTTACCACAAAGGAGACTTATCCATCGTCAATTATTTTAATTTTTACAACTCCATTGTCATATACAGTTTCTACATAGTAAGGGCCCAACGAATGGGTGGTGAGTTTTCCTTTGAAGATTTTGAATCAGGAATCAAACAATAGGGACCAAACACCAGGCTGGAAGTGCTTCTTCTTAATAAAATTGTCATGCCACTTGCTCCTCTAGTTTTGGACTAATATTGTCCATTGGATGGAATCTTTCCTGATTTCATCCAACTCATTTAGTTTTAGGGCTCGTTGCTTCTGAACCTCATCTAGGTTCAATCCTAATTCTACGCCAATACGAAAGGTCCTTACTTGGAATTCTATAGGTAAAAGTACTTGTTTCTCGTACACTAGCTCATAAGGGGTATGCCCAGTGGTATTTCTCCAGGTAGATTGGTGTGCCCACAAAGCCTCTGGGAGCCTATCATCCCAATCCCAGTGATGTAATTGAACAGTCTTGGTCAATATGACTTCCAGAAATTTTTTTGTGGATTCTACCTGACCATTGGCTTGCAGGTGGTATGGAGAAGATTTACGATGTTTAATCCCATATTTCTCTACTATCTCTTTCATCATATTGGAATTAAACTAAGTGCCTTGGTCAATAACAATTTCACGAGGGACATTGAAGCGGATAAAGATGTCTTCATAGATAAATTCGACAACAGACTTCTCTGTAGCCCTGAATAGGGCTTTTGCCTCTACCCATTTGGTGACATAGTTCATACAAACCAAAATATAGTTCTTCCTATGGGACATGGGTGAAATTGGTCCTACAAAGTCGAGGGCCCATTTTTCGAGGGTTCTATCATAACTTGGGCCTACAAAGGCATTTCGTCAGATGTCGTAGGTCTTCCTATCCTTTGGAAACTATCACAACGTATCACATAATTGGAAGCATCTTTGAAAATTCTAGGCCAATAGTAACCTAAATGTAAAACCTTATATGTTGTACATTTGTCAGAAAAATGGCCACCACATGGTCCATCATGACAACTTCGTAGTATATCAGGTACCTCATCCTCTCGGGCACATATACAAATAATAAAATCCGTACCTATGCGAAAAATATCATGACCAACCCAAGAGTAATTAGCAATTTGTGTAATATTTTTTTTCTTTTCATGAGGTGACAAATGAGACGGTACCTTCCTGGTTGCCAGATAGTTTTCCATATCTGCAAACCATGGGATATTGACAGAAAGGGAAAAGAGGTGCTCGTCTGGGAAACTATCATCTACAGGGATATCATCATCCTGATTTTTTATTCGAGAAAGAAAGTTAGCTACTACATTATCCTTTCTAGGTCGGTCAAGAACAGTGATATTAAATTCTTGCAATAACAAGAGCCACCTAGTCACTCAGCCATTAGTTATAGGTTTGTTCATGAGGAATCTAATGGCGGAATGGTCAGTGTGTACAAATACTTCATAACCTATAATGTAATGATGAAATTTGTTGATAGCATGAACAACTGCCAAGAATTGCTTATCAATGACTGTGTAGTTTAACTCGACAGGGGACAAGTTCTTGCTTACAAAATAAATGGCATAGGATTGTTGGTCCTCTTTCTTCCCTAATACCCCTCCTATTGCGGTGTCGTAGGAATCAATGGATATATGAAATGGGAGAGTCCAATTGGGCCCTCTAAGAACTGGTGCCACAGACAGCTTAGCTTTCAAGGTTTCAAAGGTAGTTTGACACTGCTCAGTCCAAACAAAGTCAACATCTTTTATTAATAATCCAAACATAGGTGCAACAATCTTTGTAAAATTTTCAATAAACCATCGGTAATATCCGGCATGTCCAAGAAATATTCTCACATCTTTCTGAGTCTTGGGGGGTGGGAGTCTAATAATGATCTCAATCTTTGCAGGATCGACTTTTATTTCTTCAAATGAAACATGATGTCCTAGAACCACTCCTTCAGTTGACAACATTTTCCATTTTTCATGACTTAGAGATAGGTTCATTTCCTGGCATCTGATGAGTACTTTTTCTAAGTTGTCTAAGGCTTCCTGGTAAGTGTTTCCATAGACTGTGAATTCATCCATGTATACCTCCACACAATATTGAATAAGATCAACAAATATCCCTAATATTGCTCATTGAAAAGTGGCAAGGGCATTACATAATCTAAATGGTAAGACCCTATAGGCATAGGTTCCCCAATGACAAGTAAAGGTAGTCTTGTCTTGGTCCTCGAGTGCTATAATAATTGAGTTGTACCTATTGTACCCATCTAAAAAGGAGAAATAATTCTTTCCAAACAATGTATCTAGAACCTGGTCAATGAAAGGGAGAGGAAAGTAGTCTTTCAGAGTGGCCTTGTTGAGTTCCTGGAAATCAACAAAAATTCTCCATTTCCTGGTCACTTTCTTTGGAACCACAAGCAGGGATACCCACTTACTATCAGAGATGGGATAGATAAATCCAACATTTAGCAACTTTTGAATCTCCTCCTTGACTACATCCTTGAGTGTTGGGTTCATCCTTCTCTAGGGTTGCCTAACGGGTGTTACTTCCCCCTGGGTATATATGTGATGGATGCATATGTCAAGGTGTATACCCTTCATGTCAGTGTATTCCCAGGCAAATGCTCCTGATTGTTCTTTAAGGATATCTACTAACTATTTATGTTGGTCTATATCTAGCCAGGAGTTTATATGTAAAACTTTCCCTGGACTAATCTCGTAGGGCATAGTATAAGACATGGAAGACTCATCTATTTTGAAAATAAAAGATGTCGAAGACAAAATGGATGGGTCTAATTGTTCCTAGAATTATTCCCCAAACATGTACTCAAATTGGGGAAAAGACTGTGGAAAATCCACACATGTGATAACATAAATAAATTGGTTTAGCACATTTTATGTTGTATGCTCCTGAAGTTCCCTTGCATGGTCACTAGGAAATACGGGTTCTTCCTGGTCTTCATTCTCATATGGACATTCAAGCCACCATAGATTCTCCATAATAAGTTGATCTAGATGATAAATGGTGAGCTTATGGATAAAGAGACCATTTGAGATGGTCATTTCTCCTTCTCTACAACCAATAAATGCATTGGTTGTGGCTAGCCAAGGTCTTCCCAAAATAATGAGGTGGCCTTTGGTAGGATCCTTTGAGTGAATGACAAGAAAATCTATTGGGTACTCCCATGAGGCTAAAGTAACCATGATATCATCTAAAATTACTTCAGGTATAACACTAGTTTTATCTGCTAATTCCAAAATGGTTGGGGTAGGCCGAAGAAGAGGTTGTCACTGTAATTGTTCCAAGGTAGTAATGGTCATAACATTGATGGATTTCCCTAGATCTATGAGAGTGTTCCCAATGGAGACCTCAGTAATAGTTATGGTCACTACGGGGTTTCCTGGTTTCCCATATTTTGCTAGTTTTGGCTGCTCTAATATGTACTCAGAAAATCCTCCTATCAAGTGTATTCTAGGAGGGTCATTTTGATTCCTGCCTGGCTTCTTGATACACAATTATTTGACTAACTTACTATAGATTGGAATGTCTTTAATGGCTTGAAGCAGAGGAATCTTGACACAAATATTTTTCAATTCATTCAAAATGTCAAATTTTGGTCGAGTGGTAGGTTTCTTGATTACCAATCGGTCTAGATAAGGAGGGACCTTCGTAATTTGTGAAGGTTCATTTTGGGAAATCTTGGGTTCTTGGTTCTTAGGGATAATAACATCTTCCCACCTAGTGTCATCCATGGGATGTTTGGTGGTTTGTTCTTCTTCTTCTTCCTGGATGACTACTGAAGGTCTCTACCTATCTAGAACTTTTCCCTATCTTAGTTGAATTTCCTGTAATGGAACAGGAGTAATAAAATACGTCAGGAAGGCCTGCATCTCAACATTGTGAAGAGGTTGAGGGGGAGTATTATTAGGATTCGAAATTGGTTGTGTCGGTAATAGTGTTGGTCTCGGGGAGATTGGATTTTGAAATTGTAGTGGTTGTTGTTGTGGGATAGGAGGTAAAGGTTGTGGAACAAAACCCGGAAAAAGTTGCAGAGTGTTCGGTGGGAACTAAGGATAATGATGGTTGTACATATGGATAGGTGGAGCTTGAGGATTTCTTTGGTTGTGTCCTCCCCTCCATCCTTGAATCCACGGATGTTGGTACTGAGTAGACCATTTTTTCCAACCTGGTGAGTTCCACTGTTGTTGTTGATAATAGGGTGGAACTTGAGACGGTAGATCTGGGTATGTGGGTTGATTCCTAGGTTTCCATGGCCTCCTAGGTGCATAAGAATACTCCCCGGGATATCCACTCCTATAGATGGATAATAAATCGAGAAATAATGGACTTTTTTCAGTCACATGGTTTTCTGTACAGAAGCCACAAACTGAAATGTTATCTAATGGGAACTCCCTTGAGGAATGCTTCCCCCTGCATCTTGGGAAAAATATGCTCATTGATGCATTCTCCTCCTCCTGTTTCTTTTTTAGTTTAAGGGTATCCAACTGGGAACCTATTTTTCTTAAGATGTCAGTCTTAAAGTTTTCTAAAAGGTTCCCTATCTCTGCTCTCGTAATACCACCTGAACTAACTGGTTTTAAGTTTCTATTATAAGGGTCATGAACATTCTTCCCTGTTTTGTCTCTACTCCTTGAGTAATTTTTACACATTTCACATATTTCAGCAAATGGTTTATGAGAGATGTCACCTGATGCCATCAGTTTAAGCATCTCTAAATATTCTTCTGAAATTTCCTTAAGGAAAAGAGCCCTAATTGCATCCTCTGGGAGGTCATGGTATTTTGACTTCTGGGAGATATAACCAAATCTTTCCATATAATCTTCGAGGGTCTCGTCTTCTAATTGTTGGATTTTTAAAATGTCATTATGAGACTCTTTGGTCTTGCAGTAGTCTTGGTACTTCCTGAGAAATATGTCTTTCATGGCTTCCCAAGACCTAATACTGGATTCTCCCAACCCCATGAACCATATTAGTGCAGAGTCTTTGAGGGTGGCAGGAAAGAGTTTTAATCTATGGGAATCTTGTATGTAGTTGTAGCTCCTACACAAGATGTCAAATTCAAATAGGAAGGTGTCTGGATCTTCATTGTTTTTACCATAAAAGGTAGACAGTGTTGAGAGAGGAATATTCTTCATGTTGACATTTGGAGTGGTGTCCAAAATCAAAAATCCGAAGGTAGTTTTGGTTTGGTTTCCAGTGTCTTCTTCCTCTTCGTGTCTTACATTGTTATGGTCCTCCTGATCATCCATATTGGCTTGGTTTCCAAAAAGAGAGTACCTAGGTGGTTTTACCTTTGAAGAAAACAAGGTTTCCCTTTTATGGCAATGTCTTCCTACGGATTGGAAATATGGGACTCTACTCGTTCCGGTTGAGACTATTGGTGCCAAAGTTTCAGTGTCAGTTTGAGAGATAATTACATTGGCTGAACTACCAAACAAAAGATTCACCTGTTCAGGGTCTATGAAATCTTTAAAGTTAGGGTCCCCTGGTGGTGGCGTAAAAGAAAAGGTTGTGTTGTTTGGTTATCTGGAAGACTCGAGTGGTCTTGCCTCCTGTCCCAATATGATTGATGTTTCAATTTATTGTTCTATAATGCTCCATGTATTAGTCTCTTCAGAGACTATTTTAGCTCTTTGAGTTGATCTAGCTCCTGTTTTTCGATATCGGTCTACGGATTTTATAAGTGGAATGTTCTTTCCCCCAAAGAGATCGGAAGGAACCATGGTTGAAAGGTCTGATTTTGATTTAATGTATCTACCTTGTGGGTCTCTATGCCTATTCATGAAAGAAAGAAAGAAAAAAAGAAAAAAAAACTACCATTTGATTTCTAGATCTATTCATGAAAAATAAAAACAAAAAGAAAAACTACCATTGGGTTTGGGGGAAGTTGCTATAGCATATGTGAAGGTTTTTACCTCTCGTCTTAAAGTTCCCCCACCGCCAAACTAATGCTAAGGTATAGAAATGATCTAATTCCTAAATACTTCTTACCTTGAGACAACTCCCTGGAAACGACACCAAAAATGATGGGTGTTCTATATGCACTAAAAACACAGTAAAAAACCTCAATTAAATTGTCAACCCGGGGTGAGTAAACTTAGAGTTGTAGCAAAATATATGCCAAAGGTAGAAGGCTGGTAGGAGTATAGTCTAACTAAGGAAGGTAGCTATCTAAGGCTAATCTACTCAAACAAAGCTATCTAATGAGCAAACCCTACTAAGAAAATTGAAATTCGGTAACCTAAGTACTTTTGGGCCAAGGATCGATGGATAGTCCTAAGAAAAGAAAGTCAAAAACCCTATTCAAAGGAAACTAGTTCAATAACAAGCAAAGGAAAAATACTAAGCATAATAAGCAAATGAAAAAAACAAACTTCTTTAACTTGCCAACCTACATTCAATGAGAAACTATCCTATGAAAGCAAATAAATAAACAAGTAAGCAAAGACACCTAACTAACCTATTAAAGCAAATAGACAAGCAAGCAAAGACACCTAACTAACCTACTAAAGAAATAGACAAGTAAGTAAAGACACCTAACTAACCTACTAAAGAAATAGACAAGTAAGTAAAGTCGACTATCTAACCTACTAAAGAAAATAGACATGTAAGCAAAGGCAACTAACTACTGCAAGAAATCAAATTAAAACTTCTCATTGAACAACTATCTATCCTAAGAGGCAAGTGGACTAAATGCTTAATTCAAAACTATTTCTAATGCATGAAAGGAAATCTATTTTATTGAAAGCAAGAAGAACTACCAACTAATGCTTAATCTATGATAAGAAAACGACTATCTAATCTATCAAAGCAAAGTCTATCTATCCTACAGCAACAATAAAACTTTATTCTAATCTATGAAAGAAAGAAACTATATCTATGAAAGAAGGAAAACTATTTATTTTAATCTATGAAAGCAAGAAAACTATTTCTTAATCTATGAAAATAGGAAAAGTATCTTTTAACCTATGACAATTCAAATATAATGTTGGTGGTTATGTGAATGTATTCGGTGTCGGATGATATCTCGATGGCACTTGACAACAAAGGACAATTCCATTGGTATAAGCTCAACACTAATCTCAATGGCAAAGTGAAAGGTATGGATTAAACAATCCAATGAGAGTTTAGCCATGAAAAAACAATGTTAGATACCCTGCATATTCATATATGAACCATCAACAACATAACGAGATCATCATTATACTTCTACACTATGTAAGCAAAACTAGATTCAACCATTAACTAAGAAATATAATTGCAATTTAATTCTAGGAAAGGAAATTACGTAAAATGAAACTATGTTATGTCTATTCTAACAATTCAAACTACAATAAGGAAATGATTAAAAACATAAATTAAACTATGATATTGAAAATTAAACCAACAATGTACATTAACCAACAACTATTTAAACAAGATCTATATAAAACTGAAATAAGCAAGCTATAATTAAAAACTGGAATTAATTCTATCCATCCATCAAATCCTTGTCGAAGAAAACCCAAATTAAAACTCTGTTCTATTCTAATTAAAACTTTGTTTTAAACTTGACTACAAATCATAAAAGAAAGCATAATCTAACATCTAATTGCACACGGGGTTAGTATAGAGACTTGTATGTCTATTCCTAATCTACAAGATCAATGCATGCTAACACATCTCATCATTCTAACTTGCAAAAGAGAATCAAAACAGTTAAACTACAACAAACTAGTTAACACAACAAAAATATGCATGTACAGAAAATAAAGAGAACAATTAAATTATGAAATGCATAAAAAAACACGAAGACATTTACCAGACTGTTGGTGGGCACCCCAGCAATTCGTGGTCACTCTCTAAAAGTACACCACGCGCTCAGCAGGTCGAACTCGCCATAAAAACTCAAAAACACAGTTCTGGCATAATTTGGCAATGTAAAAACTCAAAACGGAGTAAAATCATGTTTTTGTCTATCACACTGACAATTCTAATGCTTATGCTACTTAAAAATCATATGACCACCTTAGTGGTATTTATAACGTTTACATACCAAGTGGTCAACCACAGGAGGGTCGAACCACTTCTAATTTCAGAAAATTACAATAAATGATGCCCTAACTGATAAAATAGAGCGAGTCAATAATCACCCTCTTGAGCAACTAAAACTGAGTTGTCGAGAGCTCAATAGCTGGAGGGGGGAAGCATGAACAAAACCCATGTGCCCGATTTTCCTATCACTGGCCGCCAATACCATAACCACCAAGTCTCCCTACGTTTTTGTGCAATACGCAGTGCTAGACAGAGTGTCGGATCAAGAGTTGAAACGAGTACTGGAAGGAGTGCCAGATCAAGTTTCGGAATCATAAACGTGGTGTGTTTTTACCCTGTAACACCAGAAAAACATGAATTAGATATTGGTCATCATAAAACATGATGAATTATACTTAATACAATCATTAACATGAACCACACGTACCTTATGTCGATCATACTGTTTTATCATAAAATTGTTCAAAAAGCTCCTTTAAAATATGAAAAACACATATGTACATGTGGCAAAAGTGTATAATAACTGTCATAAAAGTGATCATATCTCGGGCCCAACACTCCTACTTGGGGACATGTGCTTGCCATGGAGTGCAAGAGAATTGCAGCATCTCCGGGTAGACCTGTGCTTGCAAGGAAACATCAAACTGTCAAGTGCAGGATGGCCTACTCATCCTTGTTCTCATATGATGATAATCAAAACCCACTAAACTAGAAAAAGAAAATTTTGACATTTTTTCAAAACATTCTAACTAAGCATGAAATCAATATGCGATTAGAGTAGAATGAAGATGAAATGCATATAAACTAATATGAGAAATCAAGATGCAAATGCAGGGAATCAAAATGACTTACCTACTTACCTAGAGCCTGGGCGCCCTAAAGATCATGTGTTGGACGATGTCAGGTGAAGTCATACAACCAGGAACCATTTGATCATCTCATCAAAGTATCTTCTCTTGTGCTTAATCATGTAATACAACAAAGATGGTTAAGCACATAATAATCATGAGTATAAACATATATATAATCTATCATGAAATAAAACTCATGAAGATGGGTGGGAGGGAGGAAATCCTGCTGGAAAGAGAAACCATCATCCCGATCACCCCCAACTGAAAGTGTAGCCATAATACTGATCAACCCATCTCTAAAGGGGGCTACTATATGTAGTTGAAGGCTCATCTTCATCTATAGACAAAGACTCACTGCTTGTCGAGGACTAAGAGGAAATGAGATATCAGAAGAATACTACATGGTCTCTTGGAGAAGACGATAAGAGGTAAGGAATAGTATCAGGTGTAGAAAAACACCACATCTTCCCCTGTGAATATCCAACATGGAAATAGTTCTTCTTTGAAGAATGAACCTCTGACTGCTCTACGATGGCCACGTCCTGGTATTCCTCAAAATCTGAGTACAATGGTTGGATTTCCTCATAAAACAAATATCCATCCTCAAAAGGGTGTGTACCAAAGGATGACTGAATATAACTTTGAGTATGTTGTGACAAGTCATCCTTGAAGGGGCGGAACAAATTTGTAACCATATTGTTAGCACAATATTGGTTTATGCCTCAGTGTTTCATAAGTGGCACTACCTACAGGCGATACCTAATATTTCACAGAGAACAGAATCTGCATTTCATCATTCATTTTGGCAAATGAATACAATTGTTATGGGATTTTTATTTGTTTTGGGAAAAACTGAAATTATATTGAGTTATTCCCAATATCCAAGTTCAAGCATCAGAACACCCATGGATTTATGCTACCAAATTGCATGCAGAAACACAGTCGGACGCTACCTACAGGTGTTGCGTAATATTCTGGCAGAGGATAAATTGTGCAGAGTTATTCTGTCAGTTTTGAGTCACTAATTTAAAACTTGGGTTATGAGCAGTTAAGGATGTAGTTTTGCAAACTAGAGGAATTTTTTGTTCATAACATTCCAAATAACAAAAACCTTTCTCAGTTTTTCAAAATGTGTTTTGGTTAGAGAGATATTGGATATACAAGTAGGTGTTGCATACTCTGCACAGTGGCCCTGCGTACTAATTTCCTATAGTGGTCACAGTTTTGATATTCGCCTTGTTGGGAGGTTGCCACATGTCAAGGAGAGTTCGAATGACTTCTCAAGGATTAGTTAGATTTCAATGGACACCTACACCTAATATTTAGCTCCAGAAAATGTCTCATGCATGAGGTGGAAACAATTTATTAATGACTTCCAACAAATTCCTGAAAATCAGCAATTGTTGGATTTTTGTCTCTTTGATTGTTGCCACCTATCTCCTAGGCTTAGAATCCAATGGAGGATATGGGATTCAACCTCCTTAGGTTATTTGGATGTTATTTTCTATTTAAGTAAGGAGAAATATCTTGGAGAAGGGATGGATGAGCCAAGAGAGGCTAGAGAGAGTAGGAATAGGCAGTTTTCTTGTGTGTGTTCATTTGTAAGCCTGCAGGCATTTTTCGATTGTAAGCATTACTGCTATTGGAGACTCATGAGAGTTGTGATTTCAGATTGTAACTCTTATTTTATATTTCTTCTTATTTGAATATATTTCAGATTTGAGGATCAAAGGATGTCAATGATTTATGGATCCCTAAGCAGCAGAGGATCTGTTGTATTTTTCCAATCAGTCATTGCTTATATTCAAGTATCTGTTGATTCATTAAATTGAGAGGATCTTTGTTTAGTGAACATTCTATATTATGTTTTTCTTCTTCATTCTTCCACCTATTAGCATATAATCTTGTTTTCTATTGAGCAGCTTTTGTGCCTTCGATGAGTAGGATGTTTGTGACTCCACTACCCATTGGTGTAGCCTACTGATCTACAGTTTGTTGCCCTCTCCCTTTCTTTCTCCATCTTGTTGATCCACCTATACAAAACCAAATTATCTTTTACATTATGATGGGTGTTGAGCTTACACTTTAGAAGTCAAAGTGTGACTTTCAGTGCTAACATTTTTGGCGTCGTTGGCGGGGACGGATTTGAGAAAATTGAAAAGCTCACTGGGAAGAACGACACTGTATAGCTCTAGCTTTAGATGGTGACTGAAGTTGGACACCTTCAAGACTGCACATTCACCATGGCGACTCCATTGTTCAAAATATGTTGGTGACTCCACTGGGGATGAGAAAAATCAAATGGCTATGAAGGTTATCCTGGCTAGGAGGTTTTCCCCAGTCAATTTCTTATCCATAGATGGTTATCCACATCTTGTGCCTCAAATTGATGAATGGCAAGACCTGTTGCCCATATTTTATGAAGGTGATGATGACAACCCTTTTGATCATGTTCATGAATTTCATGCTTTGATGCAACAGCTTGACATCCATTATGAAGATATATTAATGAAAATGTTCATGTATTCATTGGAAGGCGACGTGAGGCAATGGTATAGAACACTCCTTTCTTCTAGTATTTCCTCTTTGAAGGACTTTCATGATGTTTTTTATTCTCATTGCAAGATAATTTATCCAACTGAAAGACATTTTGAGAATTGTTGTGAGAGGTATGCATCATATATTCAAGATTCAACAAGTGATTCCTCTAGTAGTGATGATGAAGGGAATTATTATAGAGAGCATGACTTATATGGTGAGTTTCATAATGATTTTCCTAAATTTGAAGAACAAATTCATCATTCATGTCAAAATCTAGGTCCCCAAGAGAAAGATCAATATGGACAATCCATCATTTCCTTGTCTCCTCCTTTTCTCGATTCTTTAAGTCAAGAGGTCATCTTAGATTCAGATTTATTTTATCATGAGAATAGTGTTGCAGCTTGTCATGAATAAATTCATAGCTTATCAGTCCCTCCTATTGTTAATGAACCAATGTGCCATGATTTGCCAAGTTTTGATGACTATGAGGATGTTTTCCCTGAGCAACCAGCTGTCCCAACTATTGGACTAATCCCCTTGGCCATTAATAGTCAAATGGTCATTGATTCACCTTTGTATGATGATTATGAAGATGATTTCCATGAAAAATATGTTGAAGACCTTACATCAGAAAAGTACCCTTCCCATCAAAGCAACAATAGCGTGTTTCAACCCTCATGTCATATTTTTGTTGCTGAAAAAGAAGAAAAAGATGATAATCTAATTTTAGAGAGTGAAAAACCGAGAAATTGGGACCATAAGCCAAGTTATGATGAATATACCTCACAATCAGAAGATAAGATAGAATAATTTAGTTTCCCAAGCACTTCTAATTGTGATGAAATGCCCTATCAACCTTCTACTCCTCTTGAAGATAGAAGCTCAGTTTCATCAAGTAGACAAGATCAAATGCCATGTGATCAAATGAGAAAGGTTGAAATTAAAGAAAGACAAGCATCACTAAGAATTTTTTCTAATACACCTCATGAATAGGAGTGGACCAAGGCCATATGCATTGAGGATGAATCAGAAAATCAAAAATCCATACAACAACCAAGAATAGTGGAGGAAGGACCTAATACAATACTTTTCATTTTTACACAAAGCAATGTTGCAGGGACAAGTATTGATAATGTTTTTGAGGATCCATTTGTAGCTTGTCTGCAAGTAGAAAGTGGGCCTAGGCTCATTGATTTCTTCAATGGAAAGTGTATTTCCATAGGTTTCTTTGACATGCCTTCAAGTAAGAATTATCTCTAGTGCTTAAGGAAGCACATTTCAAAGCTTCAAACAATTGAAAAAATGATGAAATGGACTCATTGGTTGTTTCATGTAACTTTAAAGCTTCATTTTCCCAATAATTAGAGTAGGTGTGTGCAACAAGATTGTTGTACAAGGATCATTTTCATCATTTTGTCAGTTTCAGTTTTCATTCTCATTTAGTTTCAACTGAAGGTCACAGATCAAAGCAGATTGCAGAGGTTAAAGGTTGAGAGCATGAATCCACAAGCCCAAAGGATAAGGCACTGAAACTACAAGAGTTATTAGAGCCTCACAGGGAGGAATCTATCCCCCATGGAGCCTATTTTAGCACAATATTGGTTTATGCCTCAGCATTGCATAAGTGGCGCTACCTACAGGCGATACCTAATATTTCACAGAGAAAAAAATCTTCATTTCATCCTTCATTTTGGCAAATGAATACAATTGTTATGGGATTTTTATTTGTTTTGGGGAAAATTGAAATTATATTGAGTTATTCCCAATATCCAAGTTCAAGCATCAAAGCACCCACAGATTTATGCTACCAAATTGCATGCAGAAACACATTCGGATGCTACCTACATGCTCTGTGTAATATTATGGCAGAGGATAAATTGTGCAGAGTTATTCTGCCAGTTTTGAGTCACTGATTAAAAATTTGGGTTATGAGCAATTAAGGATGTAGTTTTGAAAACTAGAGGATTTTTTTGTTCATAACATTCTAAATAACAAAAACCTCTCTCAGTTTTTCAAAATATGTTTTGGTTTGAGAGATATTGGATATAGAAGTAGGTGTTTCATACTCTGCACAGTGGCGTTGCATACTAATTTCCTGTAGCGGTCACAATTTTGATATTCGCCTTGTTGGGAGGTTGCCACATGTCAAGGAGAGTTCGAATGAATTATCAAGGATTATTTAGATGTCAAGGGACACCTACACCTAAGATTTAGCTCCAGCAAAGGCCTCATGCATGAGGTGGAAACAATTTATTAATGACTTCCAACAAATAACTGAAAATCAGCAGTTTGTTGGATTTTTGTCTCTTTGATTGTTGCCACCTATCTCCTAGGCTTAGAATCCAATGGAGGAGATGGGATTCGACATCCTTAGGTTATTTGGATGTTATTTTCTATTTAAGTAAGGAGAGATCTCTTAGAGAAGGGATGGATGAGCCAAGAGAGGCTAGAGAGAGTAGGAGTAGGCAATTTTCTAGTGTGTGTTCATTTGTAAGCCTGTGGACATTTTTTGATTGTAAGCATTACTGCTATTGGAGACTCATGAGAGCTGTTATTTCAGATTGTAACTCTTCTTTTATATTTCTTCTTATTTGAATATATTGCAGATTTGAGGATCAAAGGCTGTCAATGATTTATGGATCCCTAAGCAGCAAAGGATCTGTTGTATTTTGCCCATCAATCATTGTTTATATTCAAGTATCTTTTGATTCATTAAATTGAGAGGATCTTTGTTTAGTGAACATTCTATCTTATGTTTTCCTTCTTCATTCTTCCACCTATCAACATATAATCTTGTTTTATGTTGAGAAGCTTGTATGATTTCTATGAGTAGGATGTTTGTGACTCCATTGCCCATTGGTGTAGCCTACTGATCTGCAGTTTGTTGCCCTGTCCCTTTCTTTCTCCATCTTGTTGATACACCTATTCAAAAACAAATTATCTTTTATATTTTGATGGGTGTTGAGCTTACACTTTAGCAGTCAAAGTGTGAATTTCAGTGCTAACACATATCATCATCAGGAAACCAAACATATGAATTATATACATATGAGGATTTCTCCTCTAATGATGACACCCCCTCTTCCTGAGAGCCACCCTCAATGTCATAAATGGGGTCTCTATAAAATTTAAGACAACCAAGATCCCATCTACGTCTTATAGTCTGTATGAAAGTGTTTATATGCTCATCAACCATATTTAAGGGTAGTTTCATAAGACCATCAATATGAAAGAAAATGACCATTTGTTCATCTTTGTTTGCAGGAGGAGCAGAGGCATGGACGACTTCAACTGGACCTTCAAATTCTACATCATTGAGATTGATCGCTTCTTCCACATTAGGAGGTAAACAAGGTTGGACAACCTCACCTTCATCAAGAGGGATCAAAGATAGCGGTGCCTCAATATGTTGTGCTTTATCATATTTTTTTTTCTTTTTATAGATACACCCCTCCATCGCCTCTTCATCACAAGAGACTTGATTATGAGTGTATAGTTCTTTTCTTGATTTTCTTCAAGTGGATCTCTCATATCCAAGGTTTCCTTCGATACTTCTTCACTTTCAAGGTCATGGAATAAAGCATCATCAAGGTCTTCGAAAGGGTCCCAACTCATTGTGTTCTCTTATTGATGACTTTCTTCATATGTCTGTTCTTCAAACACTTCTTCGTCATCAAGGGCAGGAAACAACTAGGTCACTTTAGGGAGGCAATCCCGGTGACCCTAGGGGGATTGAGGAGGAGATGAAGATGGATGAAAATGAAGCCCCTATAGGTATAACACTTCTTCGACTGAATGTACCTACCGAAGACACAAGAAAATATACTTTGCAATAATATATGTTAGTTGGATCAACAAGTTAAGCTTGTTGTTGCTAATTTTCAACAACAAATAACATTATATATTAGCAAGAAAAAGGTACTAAATGTTTCTCAATAAATGCTAAAGATAAAGTAGAAAATGCAAGAGAAAAACTAGTAAATGATGAGCTAAACTCATGATGAAAAACCAATAATCTTAGCATAAAAGATAAGATTGTTGTAAACACTTGTCTGCATCAAATTATATAAGCCTTATGGTTGTAACATTCAATGTATTACAGCAAGAAAATCAGCCACTAAAATCTCCTCAAACCTTGCCAAAAATTGCATTGGACCTGTTTACCACCTATTACAACTCGGGGGTCAAATCCATGTGCCATTAATCTATGTACCTAATGGTGCAACAAAGTTGAAGACTTACTGGTTCTACAAGGAATTTTTGGCCTCAACGCGTCTTTCTGTAATTGGAATTTCTACTCTCATGCATGGGATAATAATGTAATGGGTTTGCATGAATCATACTTTAGGTTAGTTACCTAGGACATTTTCATTAGGGAATTCCTTTCATCGAGTGTTTTTTTTTCCTCGGGTAATGAATTTGGCCTAACCAGCCTTTTTAATTACCCTTGAGTTTTTCACTCCCACAATAATCCTCCAAAGTGGTGAAAGGTATTCTAATGATCAATACAAATGGGTGAATAGGGTCTAGGAATATTTTAAATTACCATGCTAGACATCTCCTAGAGTCTTGTGGAATTCCACCAAGTCTAAGTGATTTTTTTATTTTTTTTTAAATTACCCAATTAATGGCAATTTTAATTATTTTTTATGTAAAAATGTAAAAAATAGGTCCTTGGGATTTTTGATAGGGGTGTGAGTACTCAAAATAAATGTAATGAGAACTCCTACACAATTGTACCAAGTTTTAGCTCAATTGGACAAGTTTTGCTAGGTCATTGTCCATTAGGAGTCCAAGTAAGTCTTGAGTCAGCAATTTAATTGTTTAATTGACAAAGTCAAAATGTCATTTTTTATAAAAAAAATGAGCAAAACAGTTAGAGAGAGAGTGGGAGAATATGTCTAACCCATTTACTAAGTTATTTAAACACCTTTCCTAACTTATTTTCACCCCCTCACTTATTCATCACCTCAAGTTATCATTCCCCCAAGGGAAGTTGTGCCCCCACTTGGTGAGAAAGTCAAGCAAATTAAAAAATTAAAGGGTAAAACCCCCTTTCTCCCTAAGTTATCCCCCCTTGGTCTGATTTCATGTTGGACCATGTCAAAAAGGTGTTCCCTTACCCCCTCACTCATCCCTCACAACCCTGACAATACCAAAACCCTAGAGTTGCACCCCTCCTTGAGATGTTCACCCTCTCTTGATTGAATGACACTTGGAGTTCATCCAAGAGGGTTCACTCTTGGCTCCAAAGTATAAAATAAATCCTCCCCTCCCTCATTTGATATCTACTCTCGGAGTTTTGTTACTATGCCAAAATCTCTCATCTCCCACTCTTCTCTCTTTCTACCATTTTCTCTTGCTCTTGTGTAAATCTTGTTGCAAGTATTTGCGGCAAACTTTTGGTTTGAATAAAGAAATCTTTGGAGGATCCACGGTGTTGAAAGTATTCTTGGTTCCATCTTGCAAATATTGAGGTGATCTTGTTCTAGTTTTATTTTCTTGTGCATGCTTAGCTTATAGATCTAGGGTAGGAATTCCAAGCAAAGTAGTTTGTTTGGATAGATATGTGATAGTTTTATCTTAGATCTAGTGAGTTTTTATTTGGGTAATGCAAAGTATTTTGTTTTTTCATTTAGATCTACTCACATCCTCTTTGTGTATGTATCTTTGTGTCCAATATTTGGAGGTTACCTAAGGGTTTTGTGGATAGATTTCAAATCCGGAAATCTATCACTCTACCCACTTACAACCTCTAAATATTTATGATATATATTTTTGTACTTTTGCATATTATTTTTGGCATTCTAACATCTTAGAATAGTTCATTTAAATATATATTGCTTGTTGATTTTTACACAGAAAATTTATGGTTTGTCTAACAAAAATTTTCCAAAAATTTTGGTCTTTTTTCTAGTTTTTCCAGTGAGCTTTCTTTGCTAGTTTGTTGTAGGTCTGAACCAAAAATGAGGATCTACAACCCATTTGGGGCCCTAAAACATCCAAGAGAAACCTCCTAAGTTGGGGTACTATCTTCCCAACTCTTCCTTCTTCTGCTTCCATTGTAAGCAATCCCAAAGAGAGTCTCGTGAGCTTGCACTTCTCTAAAAAATAAAATTTATGCGTTTTTATTTTTCTTTTGCCTACACCTTGCATAGTGGATTGGCCCAAAAACCCATGCAAAATCGTAAGGCCAGTTATTAGTTTTATTTCAGAATTGTATTTTCATTACATGTTTGCGACACTTGTCCTTAAGGAAAGATCTTGTGGCTAGGATTTACTTGTTTATTTTCCAAGTCAAGTTATTTCTTTCATGCTTTTCTTTTCACCCACTTGGGCACAAAACCGGTAGGCTTGTCCTCCATCTTTTTCCTTTGTTGAGGTTGCAAGTAGAGTAGCTTCATTTCAAGTTATTTCATTTTCTTATCTGTTTGCCTACACCTTGCAAAAAGGATTGGCTTAGCCACCTGTTATCTCCTAAAATAAACCTATTATTTTATTTGAGTCTTAGGTGATAGCATGGTCATGATAAAAGGTCACTTTTAAATTTTTTAGGTCTAAAGTTCCAAGTATAGAGAATAGGTCATAAATTCCAAAGAAACAAAGAGAGTTGTCATTATTTATGTTAAAAAATCAAAAAATGCTTTTCGGCGGCTAACTTTTGTTTTCAAGTATGAGGTAAGCCACCAAGAGCAGGTACTTCTGGTAGCTTACAAGGTAGATCAGAGGCACACTTTTCCACCGAAAGTGCAGGCCAGGAATTTTGCCAGCACGTTTGAATAGATCGAAATGTGGAAAAGGTACAGGTGTCTTCAAGTCATGATGACCATTTTGATGTGTGATTTGGCATGATTACATGATATTAGCTCCCGGTTTGAAGAAAATCATTCAGTTTTGGCTCTAGTCCTCGTGCAAAAGGTCTGAAACCTCTGATTTTTCAAATAAATCGCCTAGTAATTATTTCAATTACCCGATTTTCTCCATATCTCTTTCACCATCGGTATTAGGGTAATCATTCCAAATTCAACTTAGTCGATGCATGATTTCCTATAAGAAACATCAATTTTCTACACTTGGTAACAAGAAGAGTTTTCCTCACCACCTCAGACTTCCTCCATTGGTGATATCTTTTTGTTTCAGGTGCTTTGACATGTCATTTTGTTTGCTAACAATTTTGTAGATGGGTCAAAAGAAAGGTGGTCCTCCTCTTAGGAAGGAATTGGACAGTGTCAATTATCTAGAATCTCATCCAGAGATCCATCAGATGTTCTCAGATGTAGGTTGCCTCACATATGTCCAGAAATTGCAGGTTGGATACCATCAGGGTGTCACAGAGGCTTTGCAAACCTATGATGGGTTCAAGGTGAAAATTGGTCCCTTGGAGATGCAGATTGATGAAGCAATCATAGCAGCTACTACAGAAATGCCAGGAGAAGGACAGACATGGTTCAAGACAACCATCACTAAAAACCTAGAGTTTAGACCATATCTAAAACCAGAGTTTCAGGATATCATTTGGAAGAGGAACATCCTTACATCATACCTGGAGAAGAAGTGGCAGATTCTGCTCAAGTCCATACAAGTCTACATAACCTGTGAGGGGAGATATGACAGGGTAATGTTATATCACTTAAAACTGATGGATCATTTTGCAGGTAAAATTCCACTAAATTTGCCTTATTATTTCCATAGAATCTTGACCAAAATGTCTCATAAGGTCCAAGTTAAACCCAATCAAATTCAGAACACATTGCTCCATTTTGTTCTCATCAAGATGATAGTTGTGGAAGAGCTTAGAAGGAGAGAGAGGGTTTGGGAGAACTTTCTATTTTGGGGAGGATTCAAATTGGAAACTCATCCTAAGAATAAAAAAAAGAAATACAAGAAGAATTTTCTGACATCACAGAGTAGTTCAAGAAAGAGGAGAGCCATCACTCCACTGGAAACAGGGGAACCATCATCTAGTTCCAAGAAGAAAGGGGCAAAGAAGAAATTGGTGTTCAATGAAACTACTGAGCAACCTCCACCAAAGAAGACCAATGTTCTAAATCTACCTTACTCAGAATCTGTGTCTGAGCCATCCACAGAAGAAGTTCTTGTTGATCAGAGTATTGAGATATCCATGGAAGAATCACCACAGACAGAGGTGTTTACTAGTTTTGATGAGGGTGAAACATCCACCAAGAAGAAAATTAGCAGGTCAAGAAAGAATCAAAAGCTAAAAGACAAATTGGCAGAACATGAGGTGTTAGAAAGGGTTCTCAAGGCTAGATATGAAACCATGTCTAAGAATTTTGCAGAGACCAGTGAAGATTTTGAAAGGCTAGCACTCAAACATGTAAAGGAGAAAAGGAAAATGAAAACGATGATCAAGAAAATTTATAAACTATGGAAAATTGTCATATGTTTGAAGATCAAAATCAAATTTCTCACCACCAAGTCAACCACCTATTCATATTTTCAAGTTCTAGCTAAGGTAGCTGAGAAACTCAACGAAGAATCTTCCTAGTAATGCAAAGGTCAATTCCAATTTTGAAGTTTATTGATTTTTGTCTGTTGATTAAGGTTGGTTGTCATTGATGTCAACCCTTGAAGAAAGACCCATAGCACAAAGTTTTGGGTAATGGACCCAATAGTGTTTGATGTAAATATGACTCATTATTGTTTTTTCATGGTTGATAAGAAGTAAATATGGATGAAATCCAAAGTGGTCCCCTTATGGTGAAAGCCCTCACGGGAAGACGCTTTGTGGAGTAAGAGAACCCAAGCTTAATTGTGGAATAATTAAATGAAGGAAAGTGAATTTGTTAGGGAAAATATCTTATATGGATAGTTCTTGTCATGTCATTTCCGTTGGTATGTGGAATGTCACATAATTCCTCACGGTTAGAGATTTATGGCCATGAGAAGTTGGAGACCCCAGGTTTGGGTAATGGACCCAAGTTTGCTTGATGGGTAACGGTATGAGTTATGATATATTTGAAAATAATACTATTCTATATGGATAGTACATGTCATGACATTTTTAGTGGTATGTATAACGTCACATAACTCCTCACGGTTTGAAAGTTATGGCCTTACGAAGTTGGAGGACCCTCATATGTCATCTAGAAGCCCCAAAAGGTCAAAGTAATCAAAGTGGTTTAAGAGATTTTAAAAGGTAAATAATAA
>ML778889.1:847443-859194 GCA_009831015.1 Picea engelmannii
TAAAGAAAAGTTTGATGAAAATGCTAGTATCTTGTTTTTAAAGTTAAGGAAGGTTTGAAGGAATGTGATCATATACACCAGGTCTATTACAGAGCTACAAAGCATATTTGGATGATAAAATTGATGAGGGATTTTGGTTGTGGAACATACTTGGTACATGGTTGGATGCACTTGGTTATGGTATAGGTTGATTATAGGTTGGTTCATGGTTGATGCACTTGTTTATGGTACAGGTTGATTACGGGTTGGTGCATGGTTGATGAAATTGTTTATGGTACAGGTTGATTACAGGTGTGTGCATGGTTGATGCACTTTTTTATGGTACAGGTTGAGGTACAGGTTGATGCTTGGTTTAGACTTATTGGTACAGGTTTATAGCAGTATATCTCACAGTGATAGTGTGACAATGGTTCCATTATTCTACTTCTACTTCAGGGTGGCAGGATGGGGAAAGGATAGGTGGTTGTAGCCACCTTCCGGTTGTATCCGGAGAACATTGGAGGTTGTAGCCTCCTTCTAGTTGTAGCCAGAGATTTGGGGAGTTGGAGCTTCCCTCAGGTTGTAGCCTGAGAAACTAGGAGGTTGGAGCCTCCTTCCAATTGCAGCTGAAAACAAAGGAAGTTGGTTCTTCCAATGAATGTAATTCTTCAAGATATATAAGAAAAAGCATTATGTGGTTTTTTCCCGATTTGGGTTTCCACATAAAACACTGGTGTACTGTGCATGTGTGTGATTGTTTATTTATTACTGCTCATTATTGGATAATAATTCTACATTGATATAACATTTGAAGAAAAAGGATTATAATTACGTTATTATTGATTCACCCCCCCTCTCAGTAATATAACATTTTCAAACCTAGGAATTTCGGCGGCTTGATCAGTTATAAAACACACAGTTGGTCGCTGAATCCCAGGACTTTCGGCGACCAACTCACACTTTTCCAAGATAATGAGTCATTGAAACTGTGGGAATTTGTTTTTGAATATTTTGAGCTCGAGGAAGAATATTTTTTACGACATGAAGCCTAAGGGAGTTTCAAATGAATTCCTACACACAGTTTGGCAACTTGTTTCAGATTTTTGAGGCATCATACAAGGTGGATAGGTTCATGGTTATCCTATTAATATTGATGAAAGTCATCTCCAATTGTTGCAAGAAGATATAAGCCATCTCATCACACACCAGAGCATTAGTGTAGCTGTCAAAGACCAAGAAGACTGAAGACAAATCGACTTTTGGAAATGGATTTAATCCATACATCTTGTAAAATAGTTGTAATGATTTCTATTTTTAGTATAACAGATCCATACTTTCAGGATCTGGAACAGTATTGTAAAGGATATAAAGCCTGTAAATTTTATAGACTAAGGGTTAAAGTTTGGAGATTATACCATACTTCTATTGTTCTATACATTTTCATATAATACAGACACACAAGTTTATTTCACTGTTAATGTCAGATTGCCATCTTCTCTCTTTTCCTGTACTTTGGATGATTATTGTTATCTAAGTTTGTCTAGTTGCAAATGACTGTCATCTCATTGGTAAACTCGTAAACATCGATTTAATAGTAATCTGTACTATTTTTATTCAACCCAGCACATAGGTGTTCTGGTTGATAAATATAGTCTTTCTTCACCCATTAGTTCAGGTATTATCTGATTATTGACTTTTGAAAGCATTGTCTCATCTGGTTATATATATTTAAGTGTCTTGAGTGTGAACTAGTTTTTTAGTTATTCCATTTGATCCAACATACAAAGAAAACCAAAGCATACTTTAAGTTACCAAGCTTCTTCAAGCTACAACCTGAGAAGGACACCTAGAGAGATAACAAATTGGCACCGTTGCCAGGGACCGAAGATAGAAGTTGAAGAAAGATTCCCTGGGGAACGACATTAGAAAATCTCCTTGATGATATACAAGGATTAGACATTACATATGTTGTAATCATCTATCTGGCGACTCTACTGTGTCCATTTTCTTCACTCTATCTCCTAAAAGGATTAAGACTAGGGCGAATCCACATAAACCATTTGTTACACCAGTACCAAATCTAGAGTTGATTCTCAGAAGAGGAAGATCATTTCAAGATCAGACTTCAAAATCAGATACTAAAAGTAATCTTCTTTCTCATTCTAAGAAATCAATAGCAGAAAACAATGAATCTTCTTCCTCTAAGATTGTCAATGAAAGATCAATTGTAACAGTTGTAGAATAATCAATTGTTGAAAATGTTACTGTAGAAGAACCAATTGTTTCTTATCAAGAGGAAAATTTCATTGTAGAAGAAACTTCTTTCAAGAATCCCCCCCTTTTCAATTAAATCCTCCCATTGTTGAATAATCTTATAAAATTCTATCACCTCTCTCACCAATAGTCATTATGGTTTCACCTACTCCATTGACCAAAATTCAACGAATTCTAGCTGCTAGATATGCACCTCTTGTTTTACAAAATCCACCTGTAGCCATGCCTACTGGTGATTACCAAACGTATATGCCAAAATTCACAGGAGAGGGAGATGTAACTACAGAGGAACATATAGAATCCTTCTATAGCTATGCTGAGAACTTAAACATAGAAGATGTTGATTTCTGGACCAGAGTCTTTGTCCAGAGCTTGGATGGTCATGCTAGGAAGTGGTTCAAGGAACTTTCTGCTGGTTCTATAGATGGAATAGAAGAGTTGGATGATATCTTTTTGAAACATTGGGGAGATAGGAGAGACTTCTTGTACTATATCATAGATTTTGGAAACCTTAAGAAATAAAATCGTGAATTTGTATCTGATTTCACCAAGAGATTCAATAGAATGTATAGTAAAATACCTGCAGAAATCAAACCTACAGACACCTCTGCCAAAATCACTTATGCCAACTCATTTTACTTTGAATTTTGTTTACTATTGAGAGAAAGAAGGTCTGCCACACTTTCCTTGATGCAAGATGTTTCCCTTGAAGTAGAGTCAAATATCTTAGCTTCTCATAAGTTAAAGGGAAATGTTGATAGAAGGAAGAATAAGGAAGAAGCCTCTTCCTCTTCAAATTCTAATCCTAAGATAGAAAAATTGGCTAAGATGCTAGATTCATTAACCTGATAAATGTCCAAGTTAAATATTGAGAATAAGCAACTTGCCAAGAGAAAATGTTCCTATGAATACACTCACAGAAATCCAAATCAGAATCCTAATACTTCCAGGAGAAATAACCAACAGGTACAGATCTTGCAAAGAGAGAGAAACCCCATAGAAGATCATAAGGTAAACGATCCTCTCCAAAATACAATCATGGATGAATATGGTGAAGATGAGTTTCAGGAAGAAAATCAGGAAAACATTCACTGTGTTGGATCTGATCTGGAAGAATCATATCAAACATAGAATGATTATGAAGAGGAATTAATGAATGAACAAGTAAATGAGAATTCTGATGATAATGGTCTTTTTCAAACTGATGATAAGAACAGATGCAATTTAAGATCAAAGTCCAATACTGCAAAATAGAGTGCACCAGCTCCTCCTAAGAAGACTGCTCCTGCCAAACAACAAACTCAAAAATATTAGATTCCTAATGACCAACATATTGCTTTAAAATCCCCTTCAAATGAGGTAAAACTTTCTGACAAAACCTCTTATTCTTTCAATTTTGAAGCTAAGATACAGAAAATCAAAATCCCCATCCCTTTGGTTGAATTAATGAAGAATGAATCATTCAAGAAAAATATCATCAAGACTCTTGATCCCAAATCCATATCTTCCTCTGCTAATATCCTTAATATACAAGATGACAAGCCCACCATTTTCTTAGGTCCAATGATAGAGGATAGAGATGAAAGCTATCCACTTTTTTATATCTCTCTGAACATTCATGACAAAATATTGCATAACGGCCTGCTAGACTCTTGAGCCTCTCACAATTTAATGCCAAAGGCAATTATGGATGAGATTGGATTATAAATTACTAAAACTTACCATGATCTTTTCTCATTTGACTCTAGGAAAGTTAAATGTCTCGGGTTGATCAAAGATTTGGCAGTAACTTTAACTCAAGAATCTATGAAAACTATGGTCATGGATGTAGTTGTAGCAGATATTCCACCCAAATTCGGATGTTTGTTATCAAGATCATGGATCAAGAGGTTAGGAGGAACCCTTCAAATACACCTTTCATATGCTATTATTCCTATTTTTGGAAGAGAAAATAAGAGACTATACAGAGAGTCACAACTTGCCTACATTATTAGTGATGAACAAAATACATCCAACCATCCTATTTACTCAGTTGACACGGGTATGGGATCTTTCATACTACAAATTGATGATTCGGTGTCAGATTCATTGTTGCTTAAACAACCTGGTGTTCAGTCCACAGAGGTAGGAGAAGATGATCTTTGGAGTATGTTCTTTGATGGGGCATGTACTAAAGAGATTGCTGGAGTAGGGGTTGTATTTATTTCACCATCTAAAGAAACTACACATTCGTCATTCAATATTGATTTCAAAGTCACTAATAATATTGCAAAATACGAGGCTCTTCTCTTAGGTTTGAATGTTGCAAAAGAAATGAATATTAAAAGGCTGCAAGCATATGGAGATGTTGATTTGATCATTCAACAGGTAAATAAGTCTTTCCAAGCCAAGCATGTGAGGTTGAAATCTTACAGAGATGAGGTTCTCAATTTGATTGTTTCTTTCACTAAATTCAAGATCTCATATATTCCTAGGGCCATGAATCAGTTGGTTGATTCATTGATTGTTTTAGCTAGTACTTTCATACCTCCTTTGCCCCCAAAGATGAATTATGAAATTCAGGTAAAGTATAGGCCTTATTTACCTGATAATGTTAAATTTTGGAAGGTATTTGAAGATCATGCTAAGCTAAGAAGGTTTCTAGGAGTGATGGATGAGTATTCAGATTTACAAATTGATCAGGAAAATGAGCATGATGAAGAGGCTCAAAAGCCCAAATTTAGAAATAAAATTGGATCCCATGAAATTGTGCAGCTCTCTACCAACCATATCCCCAAAGGTTTAGTTCCCTTAGAAAAAAAATTTGATCATAATGATGTTTCCATTAAACTAGAAAATAAGGAGGAAGATTCTAATGTGTTTCAATTTAATGTAGTAAATGAAGAGAACCCCAAGTATGTTAATCTAGCCTCTCATTTGACTGATAAACAAAAGCCTGAATATGGTGAGTTGTTAAAGGAATTTTATGATATATTTGCATGGCAGTATAGTGATTTGAAGACATACCATACAGAGATCATACAACATAAAATTCCTTTGAACAAAGACACAAAACCTTTCAGACAGAAACTCGGATCATTTAGCCCAATGTTGTTGCCTACTATGGAGAAAGAAATCAAAAAATTGTTGGTTGCCAAGATCATCACCCCTCTTAGATATTCTGAATGGATTGCCAACCTTGTTCCTGTTAGAAAGAAAAATGGTGAAATTAGACTCTATGTAGACTTTATGAATTTAAACAAATTCTCTAGAAAAGATAATTACCCATTGCCTAAGATGGAACACATTCTGCAAAAAGTTTCTAGAGCTAGTGTCATGTCATTTATTGATGGCTTCTCAGGGTATAATAAAATTGCAGTCCATCCAGATGACAGATAAAAAACATCATTTACGACACCATGGGGTAAATTCATGTATCAAAAAATGTCATTTGGATTGATGAATGCAGGAGCCACATTTCAGAGGGAAATGGTCGTTGCATTTGTAGGGGAAAAAGACAAATTTGTTTTGATTTATATTGATGATATCACAGTATTTTCACACAGCCATGAAGACCACTTGTAGCATCTAAGAAAGACATTCTTGAAATGTAGAAAGTATGAAATTTCTTTAAATCCCAGGAAATCTCATTTTTCACTCAGAGAAGGCAAGTTGCTTGGGCATATTGTTTTTGCAGATGGGGTGAAGATTGATCCAGCAAGAGTAGAGTCAATTCAGAAATTGTCCCTCCCAAGATCCAAGAAAGATATCCAATCTTTCCTTGGAACCATAAATTTCATCAGGAGGTTTATTGCAAATTTTGCAGAGCTTACTAAACATATCACATGCATGTTGAGAAAGGATTCTGAAGTAAAGTGGATAGAGGAGGCCAGACATTCTTTTGAAACTATCAAAGAAGCTATTATGACAGCCCCTATCTTAATTAGCCCAAATTTTGATAAATATTTTTATATTCTCATTTTCCTCAAATGATACAATTGTAACAGTGTTATTACAGAAGAATGAAGATGGGCATGAGCATCCAATAGCATTTTTCAGCAAGGTTTTGAGAGATGCTGAAATCAAATATGACCCGATTGAAAAACAGTCCTATGCACTACTCAAATCACTTGAAGCTTTCAAGATCTATATACTACAGGCCAAGGTAATAGCATATGTTCATTCCAGCTCTGTGAAAGATGTCCTAGTTCAACCTGACATTGATGGGAAGAGAAGCAAGTGGATTTCTAAAATGATTGAATTTAATATTGAGATTAAGCCAATCAAACTTGTCAAAGGCCAACGACTTGCCAAACTTCTTGCAGAGGATAATTGTAAAATGCTAGGGATAAATTTTGTTGGGGTAAATGCATAAAGTATGCAGTCTGAGATTTCAGAAGAGAAACTCACTTATGATTTGCAGGTATCTTCTCACTTGGATGACTGTGAATGGTACAGTCACATAATATATTTTTTGCAGAATCTTACAGCTCCTCCAGACATGAGAAAAACACAAGTGAGAGATTTAAAAATTAAAGCCATTAAATTCTGCATAAATGACAAGATGTTATTTTGGAAATATCCCTTAGGTGTACTTTTTAGATGCATCAACAAAGAAGAATCAGTCCAGACTATGACAAAATTTCATAGCAATGAGTGTGGTGGACACCATTATTGGAAAACCACTGCTCACAAAATTTTTAGAGATGGATATTATTGGCCTTGTTTTTTTTTTTCTGATGTATGTGCTTATGTTAAGGCATGTGATAGGTGTCAAAAGTTTGCAGGTAATCATCAATTGAAATATCTTCCCCTTAAACATGTTGTGGTCACAGGCCCTTTCCAACAATGGGGTTTAGATTTCATAGGGAGATTCATCCACCTTCCCGCAATCAACATAGATGGATTATAGTTTCCACTAACTACTTCACCAAGTAGATTGAAGTTATTCCTACCAAGAATGCTAATCACATTGTGATCATAAATTTCCTATATGATCACATATTTTATAGATTTGGCTGCCCAAAAAGATTAGTCACAAACAATGTTGTTTCATTCAATGATAAGGATTTGGTGAAGTTATGTGAAGACATGGGGATTCAGTTAGTGCATTCTACATCTTACTATCCACAAGGTAATGGCCTTGTTGAGTCATCAAATAAAAGTCTGGTAAGAATTATTAAGAAGTTGCTTGAATAGAATACAACGGGATGGGATTCAAAACTGAAATTTTCTTTGTGGGTTGATTGAGTGACCAATAAGAAATCAATTGGCACATATCCTTTCAAACTGGTATATGGCACTAAGGTTGTCTTTCCAATTCAACTTGCATTACCAGTAGCCAAATTTCTTCAAGAGGTAGATTCTGAGCCTAATGACCTTACTAGAAGGATTCTTCATTTGGTGGAGTTGCAGCAGGTTAGAGAACAGTTGTTGGAGAAAACAAAATTGCATCAGAGGAGGATGAAAGAGACTTTTGACAAGAAAGTGAAGACAGAGATCTTCAAAACAGGGGACCTGGTTTTAAAGTGGGATGCAACAAGACAAGAGAAAGGTAAACATGGAAAATTTGATGCATTGTGGACAGGCCCATTCATTATTGCACAGGTACAACAAAACAACACTTTTGTTCTCCATAATTTGGAAGGTGAAGAAATCATGGGTGGCCCATTCAATGGGCATTTTCTAAAACTTTATTTCTCATGAGGCTTTCTCAAGCCTTGCTCTATTGTAAATATTTATGTTCAGTTTTTTCATTTTCAGTTTGTTTGTCAAAATAACTTCATGCCCAATGGAATACTGAGTCAAATCAGTTTTGAGTCTTAGGTGATAGGAAGGCTACTGAGTCAATAAAGGTTCTTGAAACCTCACAGGGAGGATTTCATCCCCAATAGGATCCAGATGTTATCTCCTAAAATAAACCCGTTAGTTTATTTGAGTCTTAGGTGATAGCATGGTCATGATAAAAGGTCACTTTTAAATTTTTGAGGTCTAAATTTCCAAGTATAGAGAATAAGCCATAAATTCCAAAGAAACAAAGAGAGTTGTCATTATTTATGTTAAAAAATCAAAAAATGTTTTTTGGCGGCTAATTGTTGTTTTCAAGTATGTGGTAAGCCACCGAGAGCAGGTACTTCCAGTGGCTTACAAGGCAGATCATAGGCACACTTCGCCACTGAAAGTGCAAGCCATGAATTTCACCAACATGTTTGAACAAATCGAAATGTGGAAAAGGTATAGGTTTCTTCAAGTCATGATGATCATTTTGATGTGCGATTTGGCACGATTACACAATCTTAGCTCCTGGTTTGAAGACAATCATTCAGTTTTGGCTCTAGTCCTCAAGCAAAAGGTCTGAAACCTATGTCTTTTCAAATAAATCCCCCAGTAATGATTTCAATTACCTGATTTTCTCCAGATCTCTGTGACCATCGGTATCAGGGTAATCATTCCAAATTCAAATTAGTCGATGCATGAGTTCCTATAAGAAACATTGGTTTTCTACATTTGGTAACAAGAAGAGTTTTCCTCTCCACCTCAGACTTCCTCCATTGGTAAGATCTTTTTGTTTCAGGTGCTTTGACAGGTCATTGTGTTTTCTAATAGTTTTGTAGATCGTTCGAAAGCGAGGTGGTCCTCCTCTCAGCAAGGAATTAGACAATGTCAATTATCTCGAATCTCATCCAGAGATCCATCATATATTCTCATATGTAGGTTGCCTCACATATGTCCAGAAATTGCAGGTTGGATACCATCAGGGTGTCATAGAGGCTTTTGCAAAGACCTATGATGGGTGTAAGGTGACAATTGGCCCCTTGGAGATGCAGATTGATGAAGAAAGCATAGACATTGCTACAAAAATGCCAGGAGAAGGATGGAGATGGTTCAAGACAACCATCACTAAAAACCTAGAGTTCAGACTATTGTAGGAAAATCTCCCTGCGGACAAGTAGATTGCCTCAAAGAGCTAGACCTTTAACTCTAAGACAGAAAGTGTTTAACGTGGACACTGACTTCCTTTCAAATATATACAAACTAATGCATGAGGAGGAAGGAGAACAAAAGTACCTTTTAATCAACGTTTGTCCCTGCACGCTCCGAGTTGAGCTCCAATATTTCGCTCCTCGATGAGCCCTGTAGACAAAACAACAGTACGACCACTTCCTGCTCTATTGATATTAGCTTGAAAATAGATCTATCTAAAAATGATAATTTCATGTAAGATCAGACACAAACTAGAAAGAAACAGGCCAAGCAAATTATATTAATGAGGACAAAACATTGCTTACAACCATAGATGAGTTGCAGCAGCTCTGCCAAGTCCTCCGTGTCTACCCCTTGCTCAAAAGATCCACAATCTGAATGACGACAGCTTCACCGATTACTCCCTATGAGATCATAGGTCTCTTGCTTCCAAAATATCTATGTTCCAGCACCACTTATGAGATCATAAGTTTGGTGTGATTCTTCTTTTCCAGTCCCCTTTTACCATTAGAAAGCTTGTTTATATAGCCTTGGAGAGGCTTTAACCACTTGAGATATCCTTGGGGAAGTTGAGGATTTTCCTCCTTCAGTTGAGGACCTGCCCTAAGATCATGGCTGGACTAGGGATTCAAATCCAATTACCTTCCAAGAATGAAAGGATCCTTCCCCCATTCATCTCAACAACTTAACATCTGCCTAGAATAGGTAGTGCTCCCTCAAAAGGACCATCAGAGAGTTGTAGTGCTCCCTTGTAGGCTTTAGGGGGGCACCAATGCTCCCTCAAAAGGGCCAGGGGAGCTTTATAACGCTCCCTGGTAGTGTAAGGGGGAGCGTCAGCGCTCCGAGATAGTGTAAGGGGGAGCGCTCCCCTCCAAAAACTTAGTTTTTGAGGTGCTTTCATATGGAAAAAGGTTTTCAAGCCTGCTGACTCATTTCTCCTCTTCCAAATCAAATGTTTGAGGTGTTTCAAGTGTCCTTCTCATGTCGTTATAGGCACAACATAGGCATCATGGTAGTATGCTTCCCTGACACTTGTGACACTTGTGAGCAACATGCRACACTTGTGACCTTGTGAGAAAAATGCGACACTTGCGACACTTGTAATGACGACACTTGCGACACTATCGAAGTGAGTAATTTTGATGTGTAATAGATTTCCCCCCAAAGTATGAAGTTAGAAGACARGAACTAATAACTGAAATGCTTTGTAGACGTTCTAGCAAGGGTATAGACTCAGAGAACCTGACAGAAGCTGCACACAAACATCCAACAAATATCATGACATATTTCAAAACCCAAGGCAGGCATACCTATGCTTGGGTGATAAAGACTTTCAAGATATGGCCTCCATAAAATTCACTGCGGATCCATAATTGTATTGATAAAAGGGTATAGCCACCGAAGATACAATGTGGATCTATACTTTGATGACTCAGACTAGTCGTAGCCACGAAGAATACAAAGTGGATCTATGTAACAGTGTTTGTGTCATTGTTCAAAAGAAACTCCATCGCAACCTGGGCAAAGTACATATCAAAGTGATCACTCAACCCAGGGTCTTCTTACCGATCTCGATGTAGTACAAATCTAACCATGTGAATAGATGTCCTGATGTCGAACATGGAAGAAACCACTTGATTATCGGTCAATGGTGTGAACCATTAAAAGGTGCAAGGGAGATCACCATTAATGTCAATGATTCCCAAGGTACCTTAGTACATTCCAATGAATGTGAATGGATGAGCTGGAGTCGAACATCCGTGGAATCGTCCGATTAGAGGTCAATGATGTAAACCTATTGTTGAACGTGAGGAGGCATTCCATTGAGGCATGCAGGTCCCAAAGTACTAACTGGTTTATAAGCCTAATTCCTGGATAATGTGTTGAAGTCGACAGGAATAGACTCGTCGAGGGAGGGCCTTGATATATCCCCCATTAATGACATGAAACAGACATGGAGATGTAATTGTTGGATCAAATGGACATGGACTGACACAAGTTTTGAGGCAAGATATTTGGGATGGCTGACTCTCAAGGCAGATACTTCTCTTGAACACTGAGGCACAACAGCAAAAACGTGACATGGACCAAAACTATGCAGTGGATACTGTGACTTGCGTCGGGTGACCCAAAGGAGCGAAAGGAACTCAAAGGATTGGCTCAGTGCAGAGGTTCAATGGATTATGATACGTGCAAATGACAAAGTGTTGTGTTCAAGGGCAACTCTAAGAAGTGTTGGATGATGTTCTCAAGAGACTGCTTGGCTTGCTCCTTTCAATTTTTTCCCCCATCCAGATAGATGAGTACCTATTTTTTATTTAGTGAGCTCGAGGAGGATAACACATGCTCGATATAACTCACCTTCGGTAAGTTCCTCTTCCTTTGTTTAAAAAACCGGAAGAAGTAAGGGATCGGTCCCATATGGGCCTGTCGATGTGTGCTTTAACGAGTCCAAAGACAGAAAACTCGAAGGTTTTTTGGGATTATAGAGTTTGGAAAAACACTTAAAAGAGAACTCTCTCAGTTCCTTTTTCG
>ML778889.1:868164-879301 GCA_009831015.1 Picea engelmannii
CTAACCTTTCATTCTTCTTTTCTTTTCCGACTCTGAGAAATCTGACTCTCTTTTGTTTTCCATAAACACAATGCTCACAGAAGTCCAAATCAATTTGTTTAAGATCTGGCAACAAATTTCTTTTGTGAAGTATCTGCATACCCCTCTCACTCATGTTTCCAAGCCTATGATGCCATAGTGTTGTATCCACTCCTGTAGAAGCTAAAGAGATAGAAGAGTCAATATTACCAGTACATAAATACAATGTACCTACCTTCTCTCCTTTCGCTATCACCAATGATCATTTGATGACCTTCCATGTCTTATCTGTAAATATGGATATACAACCTTCACTTACCAACTGCCCTGTTGAAATCAGATTTTTCCTTAAATCTGGAACATGTCTTACCTCTTTCAACAACCATTGGTTTCCATTTCGTTGTTTTATTTTTACCTTTCCCATTCCAACAATTTTGCATGGTGCATCATCACCCAAATGAACCTGTCCAAAATCACCTTGAACATAATATAGAAAATGTTTCCTATGAGGTGTGGCATGAAATGAAGCTCCTGAATCTACTACCCAAGACTCAGAAATATTATCTACAGAAAGAATCAAAGCATCTTGTAACACATCACCTGTTACATTTGCTTCTTGATTTCTCTCCTGTTGTCCATCTCTTTGTTTCTTTGGAGCTCTGCAATCTTTCTTCAGATGTCCTTTCTTCCCACAATTCCAACACTCTATATTTCCAAGTATATATTTGGATCTTCCCTTCCTATAATTCTCGTGGTTCCCTGAGCCCTTTCCTCTATCCTTTTGTCTTCCCCTGTTCTCCATGTTCAACGCATTACTTGATGTCTCACCTGTGATTTTTCGTCGCATTTCCTCACTAAGGATAACACCAACAACATCATCAAATTTTAAAGTATTTGAACCAGAGACAGAGTAACTTACAACCATGACCAAGCTGTTCCAGCTTTCTAGTAATGAGCACAATATTAGAAGATCCCTGACCTCATCATCAAAGTCCACTTTTACAGAACTTAGTTGATTAGTAACCATATTAAATTCATTTAAATGATCTGCAACAGACCCACCTTCTGACATCTTCATATTAAATCATCTCTTCATTAGAAATACCTTATTGGATGCTGAGGGTTTTTCATACAATCTGGCCAATGCATCCATCAAACCCTTCATTGTCTTTTCTTTGGAAATATTGAAATCCACCGACGCTACCAGGCTCAGTCATATCGTTCCTAGAGCCTTTCTGTCAAGAATCTCCCATTCTTCGTCCTTCGTGGTCGTCAGCTTCTTTTCTATTCCACCCAATGGTAGGAATAGATCCTTCTGATATAAATAACCTTCCATTTGCATCTTCCATAACTGGTAGTTTTTTCCATTAAATTTCTCGACCCTAAACTTTCCATCTTCCGACATTGCTCCCACTCGAACCAGGAACCCTCTTTTCCTGCGAGTTACCTTTCACTCTAATACCAGTTGTTATAAAAACAAGACCGTGGAGCAATAAAATAAAACAAATGCAAAAACAAAACACAAAAGATACACAATACAATAGAGACACAGATTTATGTGGTTCACCTAGTGTGGGTTACGTCCACCAGAGAAATTGCCAAGTCCTTCCTTTATTATTATCCAGCATATGAAGGGATACAACCTACAACAAACTCATTGTAACTTCCTCTTCTTTCTCTCACAGTCTCCTATATTAGAATACAATATTCACCATCAACCATAGCCACAATAAATTTCCCTCATAAAGGAGGGTTTCCTTCTAGGGAAAAAACCCTAACATAATCTCTACCATTAGATCTGCGACCTTATAATGAACGGTCCAGATTTACAATGAAATTACAATATACATTTACAAGGCAATTTTTCCTTCAGGGGCTTCGCCCCCAAATATCCGCTTGCCCCCAGACCCCCCAGTCGGGGGGATAGCCCCCCCGGACCCCATAGAGGGGGTACCCCCCCTCTGCACTCCCCCGTGTGGAAGAGTGTACATACTTCTAGGGTGTAAATACTTCATGGGGTATAAACATGGCTGAAAGTAAAAGACCTTTGAATCAGGAAGATAATTAGGCTCCACAAACAACAAGCAGTTCAAGAAAGAGGAGAGCCATCAATCCACTAGAAACAGGGGAACCATCATCCAGTTCCAAGAAGAAAGGGGCAAAGAAGAAATTGGTGTTCGATGAAGCTACTGAGAAACCTCCACCAAATAAAACCAATGTTCTAAATCTACCTTACTCAGACTCTGAGTCTGAGCCAACCATAGAAGAAGTTCATGTTGATTAAAGTATTGAGCTATCCATGGAAGAAGCACCACAGATAGAGGCGTTTACTAGTTTTTATGAGGATGAAACATCCACCAAGAAGAAAATCAACAAGTCAACAAAGAATCAGAATCCGAAAGACAAATTGGCAGAACATGAGGTGTTAGAAAGGGTTCTTAAGGCCAGATATGAAACCATGTCTAAGAATTTTGTAGAGATAGTGAAGCTTTTGAAAGGTTAGCACTCAAACATGTATAGGAGAAAAGGAAGATGAAAAAGATGGTCAAGGAAAATTATAAACTATGGAAAATTGTCAGATGTTTGAAGATCAAAATCAAATTTCTCACCACCAAGTCAACCAGTTGTTCATATTTTCAAGTTCTAGCTAAGGTAGCTGAGAACCTCAACGAAGAATCTTCCTAGTAATGCAAGATCAATTCCAATTTTCAATTTTATTGATTTTTGTCAAACTCAGGAATTGCGGTGGCTTGATCAATTATAAAACACACAGTTAGTCATTGAATCCCAGGACTTTTGGTGGCCAACTCATACTTTTCCAGAGTAATGAGCCGCCGAAATAGTAGGAATTTTTTTTTGAAGATTTTGAGCTCGAGGAAGAAGATTTTTGACGACATGAAGCCTAAGGGAGTTTCAAATGAATTCCTACACGGTTATCCTATTGAGGCATCATAAAAGGTGGATAGGTTCATGGTTATCCTATTGTTGTTGATTAAAGTCATCTCCAGCTGTTGCAAGAAGATATCAACCATCTCATCACACACCATAGAATTAGTGCAGTTGTCAAAGACCAAGAAGACTAAAAACAAATTGACTTTTGGAAATGGATTTAATCCATACATATTATAAAACTGTTGTAATGATTTCTATTTTTAGCATAACAGATCCATACTTTCAGTATATGGAACAGTATTGTAAAGGCTATAAAGCCTGTAAATTTTATAGACTAAGGGTTAAATTCTAGAGATTAGACCATATTGCTATTGTACTAGACCTTTGCATATAATACAGATACACAAGTTTCTTTCACTGTTAATGTCAGATTGTCATATTCTCTCTTTTCTTGTACTTTGGTTGATTACTGTTATCTAAGTTTGTCTAGTTGCAAATGATTGTCATCTCATTGGTCAACTCATAAACATTGATTTAATAGTAATCTGTACTATTTTTATTAAGCCCATCACATAGGTGTTTTGGTTGATAAATATAGTCTTTCTTCACCCATCAGTTCAGTTATTATCTGATTATTGACTTTTGAAAGCATTGTCTCATCTAGTTATATATATTTAAGTTTCTTGAGTGTGAACCAATTGTTTAGTTATTCCATTTGATCCAACATACACAGAAAACCAAAACATACTTTAAGTTACCATGCTTCTTCAAGCTACAACCTGAGAAGGACACCTGGAGAGATAACACCACCCATGCAGTATCGTAAGGCTAGTTATATAGTTTTTGGTTTATGCTTCTAATTTCTCTTTCAAGTTCATGTGTATATCTCAATGATTTAGAAGCACTTACTTTCATTTGCAATCGTGTTTAAGCCCTGGGAGGCATACTCTATTTTCTTGTACATTTCCTTAAGCACTTGTCATTTTCTTGCTTTCAAACATTCAAATCAAGTAACTTTTAATTGTTAAATCAATCTATATTAGGCTCTAGGGGAATCAATTTACTTAGCTTAATTAGATCACCCTTTACTGACACAAATTTCACCACCAAAAAGGGGGCTTGTGGAGGCTACTTGGGTGCTAGATCAGGGATGATGTCACAACACTAGGTGTTCCCCTTGTTGAGCACCCAAATTTTTTGGGTTGACCTGTGGATCTAGGGTAAGGCCTTGTTTGTCTTGCTTATTAAGAACCCAACAATCCTTTTGGCCAAAACGATGGGATTTTTGGGGAAGCCACCTAGTCTAGGATTGCAGCTTCACCTAATTAAATTCAACTCTAAAATCTACTCACAACAAACTAAGGCTTAACTTCATAATTCATTCTAAGTTGTTTATTCTCTCTTACTTTCTGCAACTTTTACTTCAAGTTATCTTTCAAGCATTTTAATTGAGTAGTTTTTGGTGGTTGAGTAGTTCATTTAAGTGTTGGATTACTGAGAGGGGGGGGTGAATCAGTGATAACGTAATTATAATCCTTTTTCTTCAAATGTTATATCAATGTAGAATTATTATCTAATAATGAGCAGTAATAAATAAAAAATCACACACATACACAGTACACCAGTGTTTTATGTGGAAACCCAAATCGGGAGAAAACCACATAATGTTTTTTCTTATATGTCTTGAAGAATTACATTCATTGGAAGCACCAACTTCCTTTGTTTTCGAGCTGCAACTGGAAGGAGGCTCCAACCCCCTAGTTTCTCAGGCTACAACATGAGGTAAGCTCCAACTCCCCAAATCTCTAGCTACAACCAGAAGGAGGCTACAACCCCCAATGTTCTCTGGCTACAACTGGAAGGTGGCTACAACCACCTATCATTGCCCCGTCTTGTCAACCTGAAGTAGAAGTAGAATGATGGAACCATTGTCACACTATCACTGTGATATATACCATTGTAAACCTGTACCAATAAATCTGAACCATGCATCAACCATGCATCAACCTGTACCTCAACCTATAATCAACCTGTACCACAAAAAAAGTGCATCAACCATACACCAACCTGTAATCAACATGTACCATAAACAAGTGCATCCACCATGCACCAACCTGTACCATAAACAAGTGCATCAACCATGCACCAACCTGTAATCAACCTATACCATAAACAAGTGAATCCATCCATGTGCCAAGTATGTACCAATCATGTGTCAACTACTCATCAACTATGACTCATCAATATGTACTAACGTCATCAACTATACACCTCATGTATGTGCGCCAACTCATCAACTACTTGTCTCAACCATGTACTCAACATGTACCTCAACCAAAATCCCTCATCAATTTCATCATCCAAATATGATTTGTAGCTTTCAAACCTTCCTTAACTTTAAAAACAAGAGACTAGCATTTTCATCAAACTTTTCTTTAGTCTCACATGCCTAGTTTTGTATTAGTCAACAACCTTAACTTGAAATAATAATAACTTTGAACCTGTAATGTATAAATATATTAAACTGATACACAATGTTATTTAGTTTGTTTTATACAATTGCTCCAAGTGGAACTACTTGTAACCTCTCATAAAAGGAGTTATAGCAAAAATGGCATACCTTGCTGAATTCTGGCTTATTCTAGAGAGAGACCTTGTAGAGCGTGCCCCGCAAAAAATGTTTGATGAAATGATTTGAAACTATTACACAGAATACTACATATTGTACCCTAACTAAAAAAATTTGTCTCATAGAATTTGGATCTGTTATGAAGAAATTATGATGTTTTTACCCGAAACACCTGATTTTGATTAGTTTCAGGACTGGCCACAAACCCTATTTTCCACAGAGTGTAACTCCAAAAATACAACGCCCACAAGATGAATTTTTAACCAAATATACTTGGATATGTTTTCTCACTTGCATAGCAATTTCAGGATCTGAATCATTATAGAAAAAAATTTATAGTGAAAATGGTGAGATGACATGAAAATAACATACCTTAGAAAGCACCATCAAAAGAATTTATCCTTCCTTGCATTTCGGCCTTCTTTTCTTCACTTTCCTCAGAATTTCAACTTAGATATCATTTGTATAACTCAGACACCTATATATATTCAATATGATGAAGTGTGATTCAAATGAGATAGCCTTGTCTCTTATTTATACTCTCCAAGTAGCTTCCTTAAAAACATCTTCTAGGTCACTTAGCCCCACTGTCCTTATTTTAGGGTTGGGTCCACTTCTAATTTCTCCATTAAAATTATTATTGAAATAATTTATTTTGTATTCACTTTGAATTATAATAGACTCATCACTTCAATTTATTATTTACCTTTTAAAATCTCTTAAACCACTTTGATTACTTTGACCTTTTAGGGCTTCTAGATAACATATGAGGGTCTTCCAACTTCGTAAGGCCATAACTCTCAAACCGTGAGGAGTTATGTGACGTTATACATACCACTAAAAATGGCATGACATATACTATCCATATAGAATAGTATTATCTAAAAATATATCATAACTCATACCATTAGCCATCAAACAAACTTGGGTCCATTACCCAAACCTGGGGTCCCCAACTTCTCATTGCCATAACTCTCTAACCGTGAGGAATTATGTGACGTTCCACATACCCCCAGAAATGACATGAAAAGAACTATCCATATAGGATATTTTCCCTGATAAATTCACTTTCCTTCATCTCATTATTCCATAATTAAGCATGGGTTCTCTTACTCTACAAAGTGTCTTCCCGTGAGGGCTTTCACCATAAGGGGACCACTTTGGAGTTCATCCATATTTACTTCTTATCAACCATGAGAAAACTATAATGAGTCATATTTACATCAAATAATATTGGGTCCATTACCCAAACCTTTGTGCTATGGGGCTTTCTTCAAGGGTTGACATCAATGACAACCAACCTTAATCAACATTAAGAAGTTGTAAACTAGTGTCTGTGGAGGCTTTTGTTTAAAGTTTTATGTCCTGCTAAGCTGCGCACTTGTGTCCATTGGTGGCTTTCTTTCCTTGTCTTGTCTTCTCGTGAGTTGTGCATTTGTCCTTGATAAATCCCCTTGAAGTTGCACACCTCTCTTTGGGGCACTTCAAGCTTGGGTTTTGAGTTGTGTGTTTGTTGTGCATGCATTCTTGATCTATCTCTTTCTGTTCCTGCAAAATCAATTAGAAGTCAGATTGATTATTGCTCTACAATAATTATAGATCAGTTATTGTATCTTGTATATTGTTGTAACATCTAGATGTTCTTTATTTTGTTGATAGTTGTTTTAATTATTTTGTATCTCATCTAATTGTAAAGTATTGTGAAGTTATTCTTTTGACTTATATTTAGACCTTTGTGTAACTTAATTGGCCCCATTGTCCAACCTTAGGAACTAGTCATAGTTGGCTTAGGGAAAGGGTTGCTTGTCATTAAAGGTGTGCATTGCATCGTTGCCTCTCATGTAGGCTAGTATGCCCCTTACCTTTAACAAATTAAAATTAACTCCTAGATTTCACCTAGTAACTCACATAGTAACTAGGGTTTACCCCCCTTGGATTCCCTAGGAGTAAGCCTAGACGAAAGAAGTTCAATTTGAGGACACAATGGGCTTGAACTTAGGCATGGTTCCTCCAAGGACACACTAAGTGGATTGAGACTTAGTCCACGTTTGCAAGTGTGTATTAGAACGACACATATTTGGTGTTGTTGTCAAGGATAAGTCTTTTATCCTTGGTCTAAATGACTTAACTTAATTTATTCTTTTAAAACTAAGTAATAAATTTTCTCCCTAAATGTTTTTAACTTGGATTGGTTTTTCATTGTTTGCTTACTCTCCAAGTGGCGACTCCATTGGGAAAATATTTGAAGTACACTACTAGGAGCACTTCACAAGGATTGATTTAATATTTTCCTGGACATGAAAAGGTTTATAGGAGGAGACTAAACTGCCTTGCTCCTCATAGGCTACTTGAAAGTCTTGGAGAAGAAGCAATATATGATATGCAATTCTTGTTTGAACAAAATAATCAACCAATTGTTAATACTACAACCACTAATCCTAACTTAATCATGAGTACTTTTCTAAGGCCTTTGAATTTTGCAACAATTCAAGGTGCTCCTCACATAATTCCTGACAAAGCTATTGAGAGGTTGTCTTGTTTTTAGGGAAACAATGTTGTTAGTGCCCATGCTCACATTTTGAGTTTTGACTTGTGTATATTCAAATGGTGTCATGGTCATGATGAAGAGGATGTAAAGATGACTCTGTTTGTATATTCTCCAGAGGGGGATGTTGCATAATGGTTTTTAGAACAAGATCCCAACAATTTTAGCACCCTAGCCTAAATAGTCCAAGATTTTAGAGAAAGGTGGGGTGATCAAAAGGAAAACAATTTTTTACTAGCTTCCCTTAGCTCAAGTCAGAAAAAGAAAAATGAAACCATGGAAGAGTTTAACAAAAGATTTAATGATTTGGTGAAAAGTCTCCCTACAACAATTAAGCCCTCAGATACTGCAATTTTGATTTATTATATGTAAGCCTTTGAGGGAGAAATGAGATATCAACTAAGGTATAAGGATCCTCAAAATATTAAGGATGCACAAGCTTTTGCAGTGAGGATTGATAAAAACATGCAAGATGCTAGGAAGTCAAATATTCCTGGTTTTTCTAGAGGTTCTTCTTCCAAGAGTGTTGAGGAGAGGAAGAAGAAAGTAGAGGGTCAAGAGTCTTCTAGTGATGGAATTAAGGAGTTGACTCAATTGATCAAACAAATGGAAATTAACCATGCCAATCAAATTAATTCTTTACAAAATAGATTGATCACTATGGAGAGGGCACAAGTTAATAGATCTCATCATAAGCCAAATGACAAGTGGCCAAAGAGACCTCCTCCACATGATCAAAGGCCACCTAATCCTTTTGAGTCCACCAACTTTGTAGATCATCAAACCATACCTTATTGTAGGCCTTGTGGTGAATTTCATGAGGAAATGACTTGTCCAGTTTTTCTTGAAAGTTGTGATGAAGAAGATTATTCTAATTCAAGAAATGAACAAGTTAATATGTGTGGTATGAAGTATAATGTTGGAATGCATGATTGGATGGAATTTGTTGAACAAGGTAGTAGTGCAAGTTGCATGAATAATGTTGTTGATAAGACAACTAAAAAAATTGGGCCTAAGCCCACTCCCCAACAAGTTTCAGAAATGGCTAAGTATAGAGGTATTACTTACCAAAGGAATGGAAATAGAAATCAAGATAAAAATCAAGAAAACATTCCCAAGGTAGCATAAACCCCTCCTAAATCAAATGTGCATGCAAATTCAGATTTAAATATTGATTTAGGAGGATGGCTAAGTAATGCGGAAATGTTGGTTCCTGTGTCAGAAATCATGACGATCCATTCTCAAAGCGAAAAGTTGCTTAAAGCCATAGAATATCATCCTCAGAATATTGTTGATAGACAACCAACAATAGCTTACCAAATGCACCGGTAATTTTGCATAATTGGGATAGGGGGAATGAAAAGAATCAACCTTTTTTTATTTCTCTACTTGTGAACAATAAAGTCCTTCATAATTGCATGCTTGACTCAGGGGCTAGTTAAAATGTTATGACTAAGAAGGTAATTGAACAATTAAACTTAAGGATATCTAGACCTTACCATAACATTTGTGCCATGGACGGTAAAATAATTAAAGTGCATGGATTAATTAAGAGTTTGCAAGTACACTTGGTTGTTTTCCCAGACATCATGGTTGAAATGGATATAGTGGTAATATATGTACCCGTTGCTTGGGGAATTTTACTTTCAAAGAAGACAACTGTAGATTTGGGGGGTAATTTACAAATGGATTTAACTTATGCTACCATCCCTACTCCAGATGGAAATACTTTTAAGTTGAATAGATAGTTGGAAAGGAGATATCATGTTGAAGACCCAAGAAATCCTAGAAATGAGTTAAAGTATAGAGAGGATGATCTTGGTAACTATGTTATCTTATCTAACTCTATAGTACCTTTAGAAGAAGAAATTAAAGAGGATAGAGTTGATGAGATTTGGTATATGCATTTTGATAGTGTTTTTTCTAGGGATGGAAAAGGTGTTGGAATAGTCATTCAATCTCCAAATGGTCAAGAATTTAAGTTTTCTTATAGATTGGAGTTTGATGCAACTAATAATGTGGTTGAATATAAGGTTGTGTTGCTTGTTTTAGAGGTTTGCAAAGACATGGGGGTCAAATGTTTGAACATTAAGGGAGACTCAGAATTGGTCATTCAACAACTTAAGAATAAATTTGCTTGCAAGTCATAAAGATTGAAAAAATATAAAAATGCAATATGGGACTCCATTGAAGATCTTGATGCTTTGAATCTTATTGCAATTCCTAGGGAACAAAATTCTAATATAAATGAAATAGTTGTAGTTGCTTCCACACTGCATCTTTCCCATGATTTGATTAAAGAGAATATTTCAGTGGAAGTTATTTTTAGACCCTCAGTTCTAGATAATATAGATCATTGGCAAAATTTTGATGATGATAAACAGGTTATTAGATTCTTGACTCAAATACAAGAATTTTGTGAGTTTCGTGTCAATGAGAAAGAGGAGGGTTGTAATTACATGGATAATGACAATAAGGTTAATCCAGTTCCTAGGCGCCTTATTGCATAAGAAAGGATATTTGATAGACAAGATGGTCACAAGCATAAGGAATAATCAAATACAAAACCATGTGACCACTTGGAAGTCAACATAGGAAATGATAAAGAGTCTAGGATGGTGAAAGTAGGTAAAAGTACCCCTATAGAAGAAAGAAAAGAAATTATCAAGTTATTGAAAGAATATAGGGATGTTTTGGCTTTCACTTATGACGAGCTCAAGGTCTATAGGGAGGATGTGATTCAGTGTGTGATTCCTTTGAAGGAAGATACTAAGACCTTTATACAGAAATTGAGGTAGATTAACCCCAAGTTAGCTCATTTGGTTTAACAAGAGTTACAGAAAATGTTAGCAACATGAATTATAGCCCAAACTAAACATTCTTCATGGTGTTCAAACTTGCAAGATACCGGATATATAAAATATGCAGAACATAAATGAAATGCTAGAAATGACATAATAACAGTAAAATATCCAGCATAATCTTCACAATACACAGAAATGATATACGAAATAGCAACAGAAATAGCACTTTGAATCAGATAGCAATGTTCA
>ML778889.1:884043-911869 GCA_009831015.1 Picea engelmannii
ATCCTTCTAGAAGCGGAAGCTTCTATTAGGTCTTCTTACATCCGCCTTATTCTATTTTATTGAAAGGTCTTATTAATATTGACCTTTATTACATCCGAATACATTGATCTACCTATGTGCGGGTTAGGACCTTAACAAAAGTTGGTTGTTGCTAGGAAGAAGAATGGTAAAATCAGGCTATGTATAGATTTTTAAAACTTAAATATTGCATGCACAATGGACAATTGTCCTCTTCCCAGGATGGAAACATTGTTACAAAGAGTAACAGGATCATGAATGATTTTAATGCTTGATAGATTTTTAGGATATAATCAGATCGGGTTAAAGGAAGAAGATAGGCATAAGACTACTTTCACTACTCCATGGGGTACCTTTGAATATTTGAGAATGCCTTTTGGTTTATCTAATGCTGGAGCTACTTTTCAAAGAGCTATGGATTATGCCTTTAGGGGGTTAATTGGAAAAATAATTGAAATTTATCAGGATGATTTAACAGTATTTTCCAAGGATGGGAAGAGTCATATTGGTCATCTTAAACAGGTTTTTGAAAGGTGTAGAGAGTTTGGAATTTCCTTGAATCCTACTAAGTCAATTTTTGGGGTGACAGAAGGTAAACTCTTGGGCCATATAATTTCAAAAGATGGGGTCAAGTTAGACCCAGAGAGAGTTGAGGCAATTAGAAAGGTGCCCTTGCTTATTTCTAATAAATCTCTCCAATCATTTTTAGGCCAAACCAATTTTGTTCATAGGTTTATTCCTAATTATGCAGAAATTGTGAAACCTATATATAAGTTGCTTAAGAAGGATGTTAAATTTGAATGGAACGATGAAAGTAAGAAAGCATTTCAGGATATTAAAAATTTCCTATCGAAAGCTCCCGTCCTCATAAGTCCAGATTATTCTAAGGACTTTCATATTTTCTCATTTGTTTCTGAAGATACTATTGTTGGTGTATTGCTTCAGAAAAATGATCAAGGTCATGATCAAACCATTGCTTGTATGAGTAGGGCCTTGCAAAATGCAGAATTAAAGTATCCCATGTTTGAGAAACAAGCATATGCCTTGGTGAAGTCACTTAAGCCTTTTAGAGTCTTCATTAGATATTCCAAGGTAATTGGTTATGTGCCTAATTCAACAGTTAAATATGTGTTATCTCAGTCAAAAGGATTCGGCTCAAGGGGTAGATGGGTTGCTAAAATCCAAGAATATGATTTGGAAATCAAACCCACAAAATTGGTTAATGGTCAAGGTTTAGCCAAAATGTTAACTAAATGGAATGAAAGGGATTTGGGTGTGATTTTTCAGAACAACAATCAAGAGTTTTCCCCTAATTTATTGAATCTTGAACAGGTTGAGTGGTATGCAGATATTGTCTTCTATCTTAAGAATATCACTTGTCCAAGTCATCTAGTTGGTCATAAGAAAAGGGATTTGAGGTTAAAATATTCGAAGTATGTCCTCACTAGAGATGGGTTAGGGTGGAGAAATCCTAATGGAATTATCCTTAGATGTGTGGATGAAGATGAATCTAAGAAACTAGTGGATGAATTTCATGCCGGATTTTGTGGTGGACACTTTGCAGCTAAAACTACAACACACAAAATCCTTAAAGCATGATATTATTGGCCCACAATATTTTCATATGTGCATCAATTTGTAAGAAAATGTGAGCCTTGACAACTTTTCACAAGAAAGAAAAAGTAAGTCGCCCTCCCCTTACAACTAGTAGTGGTTGAAGCACATTTTCGGCAGTGGGGTTTGGACTTCATTGGAAAGTTCAAAGATAATTCAAGTAATGGTTATTCATGGGTTATAATAGCTACAAACTACTTCACCAAATGGGTTGAAGCCATTCCCACAAAGTCATCAACTGAAAATGTTGTTATGGATTTCCTTGAAGATAAGATTATAACTAGATTTGGGGTGCCTTCAAAGATAGTGACAGATAATGCTAAAGTTTTTTGTTCAGCAGAAATTTCTTCATTTTGTTTTAAATATGGTATTATCTTGTCACATGCATCAGATTACTATCCCCAAGGAAATGGTCAAGTTGAGTCAAGTAATAAAAACTTAATGACCATAGTTAAGAAAATCGTTGGAGAAAACAAAAGGTCTTGGGATAGTAAAATTAAGCATGCATTATGGGCTGACAGAATTACTAAGAAAGAAGCAACAGGGAAAAGTCTTTTTGAGTTAGTGTATGTTTTGGAGGCTAGGTTGCCAGTGCACCTTAGACTTCCAACTTATGGTTCAGTTCAAGATTTTTCTACAGCACAAGATGCAGTTCAAAACAGGGTCAATCAGATTATAGAGCTAGATGAAAAGAAAAGAAATCCTTATGATCAAGATTGCATAAATCAGATTAAGGTTAAGAAAGATTTTGATAAGTCAACAAGCCAGAGGGATTTCATAGTTGAGGATACAATTTTGTTGTGGGATAAACACAGAGAGAAACCAGTGAAACATGGCAAATTTGACAGTTTGTGGTTGGGTCCATATGTGATCTGGGAAGTAGCAGGTCCTAATTCTTTTCATCTCAACCATTTGGATAGTGAGCCCACTAACATTCCAAGGAATAGGCAACAACTCAAAATTTTCTTCAGATGATGGGAAACTTGGTGTCCAAAGGGACACCCTTTGTAACATATATCTATCCCTTCTCCTTTATTTCAGTTTTGTATTGTTTTATTTCATTATTTCATTATGTTATGCATTATATCATAGTTTCATTTTGTAATTGTTGTACAATAGTAATTTCATTTATGTGATTATTGTTTATAGCATTTTATTTATTCATTTTATACATATGTTTATGTTGGGTATTGGTGAGCACTTTGTTTTGTAGATTTTGAATTCTCTCATGCTCTCATTCCCAAATAAATATTGAACACATGTCTCCATTTGGAGCCAGATGTTGACCACCTATTTCGACTAAGGGGTCAACTCCATGTGCCATGAATATATGTACCTGATGGTGCAACAAAGTTGAAGGCTTATTGGTTCTACAAGGCATTTTTGGCCTCAACACGTCTTTTTGTAATTGGAATTTTCGCTCCCCTGCGTGGGATAATAATGTAATGGGTCTGCATGGATCATACTTTAGGTTAGTTACCTAAGAATTTTTCATTAGGGAAGTCCTTTCATCAAGTGTTTTTTTTCCTCAGGTAATTAATTTGATCTAACCAACCTTTTTAATTACCCTTGAGTTTTTCACTCCCACAATAATCCTCCAAAGTGGTGAAAGACGTTCTAATGATCAAGCCCAATGGGTGACTAGCGTCTAGGAATATTGTAAATTACCATGCTAGACATCTCCTAGAATCTTGCGGAATTTCGTCGAGTCTAAGTAATTTTTTTTAGTTTTTTTAAATTACCCAATTAATGGTAATTTTTTATGTAAAAACTAGGTCCTTGGGATTTATGATAGGGATGTGAGTACTCAAAAGAAATGGAATAAGACCCTATACACCCTTGTACCAAGTTTCAACTCAAATGGACAAGTTTTTCTAGGTCATTGTCCATGAGGAGTCCAAGTCAGTTTTGAGTCAGTAATTTAATTGCTTAATTGACAAAGTTTAAATGTCATTTTTTGTAAAAAATGAGAAAAAAGGTTAGAGAGAGTGGGAAAATATGCTTAACCCCTTTCATAATTTATTAAAACACCTTTCCTAACTTATTTTCACCCCCTCACTTAACCATCACCTCAAGTTATCATTCCCCCTAGAGAAGTTGCACCCCCCTTGGTGAGAAAGTCATGAAAATTGAAAAATTAAAAGGTGAACCCCCCTTTCTCCCTAAGTGTGCTCCCCTTGGTCTAATTTCATGTTGGACCATGTCAAAAAAGTGTCCCCTTAGCCCCTCACTCACCCCTCACAACCCTAACACTACCAAAACCCTAAAGTTGTGCTCCTCCTTGAGATGTTCACCCTCTCTTGATTGAATGACACTTGGAGTTCATCCAAGAGGGGTCACTCTTGGCTCTCAAGTATAAAATAAAGCCTCCCCTCCCTCATTCGACATCTATTCTCAGTGTGTTTTTACTATGCCAAAATCTCTCCTCTCCTCTCCCATTCTTCTCTATTTCTTCCATTTGCTCTTGCTCTTATGTAAAGCTTGTTGCAAGTATTTGCAGCAACCTTTTGGTTTGAATAAATAAATCTTTGGAGGAACCATGGTATTGAGAGTCTTCTTGGTGCCATCTTGCAAATATTGAGGTGATCTTGTTCTAGTTTTATTTTCTTGTGTATGCTTAGCTTATAGATCTAGAGTAGGAATTCCAAACAAAGTAGTTTTCTTGGATAGATCTGTGCTAGTTTTATCTTAGATCTAATGAGTTTTTATTTGGATAATGCAAAGTATTTTGTTTTTCCATTTAGATCTACTCACATCCTCTTTGTTTATGTAGATTTGTGTCCAAGATTTGCAAGTTACCTAAGGGTTTTGTGGATAGATTTCAAATCTAGAATCTATCACTCTACTCACTTACAACCTCTAAATATTTTTGATCTATATTTCTGTATTTCTCCATATTATTTTTGGCATTCTAACATCTTAGAATAGTTCATTTAAATCTATATTGTTTGTTAATTTTTACATAGAATTTTTTTGGTTTGTCTAACAGAAATTTTCCAAAGATTTTGGTCTTTTTGTAACTTTTTCAGTCAACTTTGTTTGTTGGTTTGTTGCAGGTCTGGACCAAAAAGGAGGAGCTACAACCCATTTGGGGCTAAAACGTCCAAGAGAAACCTCATAAGTTGGGGTACTATTTTCCCAACTCTTCCTTCTTCTTCTTCCATTGTAAGCAATCCCAAAGAGAGTCTCTTGGGCTTGCACTTCTCTAAAACATAAAATTTCTTCATTTTTATTTTTCTTTTGCCTACACCTTGTATAGCAGATTGGCCCAGCCACCCATGCAAAATTGTAAGGCAAGTTATTAGTTTTATTTCGGCATTGTATTTTCATTACATCTTTGCCCCACTTGTCCTTAAGGCAAAGTTGTGTGGCTAGGATTTACTTATTTATTTTTCAAGTCAAGTTATTTCTTTCATGTTTTTCTTTTCACCCACTTGGGCACAAAACTAGTAGGCTTTCCCTCCATCTTGTGTCTTTGTTAAGGTTGCAAGTAGAGTAGCTTCATTTCAAGTCATTTCATTTTCTTATTTATTTGCCTACACCCTGCAAAGAGGATTGGCTTAGGCACCCATGCAGTATTGTAAGGATAGTTAGACAATTTATGGTTTATGCTTTTAATTTCTCTTTCAAATTCATGTGTATATCTCAATGATTTAGAAGCACTTACTTTCATTTGCAATATTGTTTAAGCCCTGGGAGGCATACTCTATTTTCTTGTACATTTTCTTACACACTTGTCATTTTCTTGTTTTCAAGCATTGAACTCAAGTAACTTTAATTGTTAAATTAATCTATCTTAGGCTCTAGGGGAATCAATTTACTAAGCTTAATTAGATCACCCTCTATTGACACAACTTTCGCCACCAAAAACAGGGTTGGTGTGTTAGGATATTTAGACACTTAGGAGTTAGTTAAGATTTACTTGGTCTAATATGTCATTAGGTAAAAGTGTGTTTCTTAGTGTGTTTATTTAGTATGCATTTGTAGTTAGGAAATCTGACGGTCACGATATGTTCCCGACATAGAGTGATTCGACGGTTCATACTCTCCTTGATCTTAACGGCCATTGATCAGTGGCTTAACACCCAATTGGTCCATGATCTCTATTTAAAGAGCATGGAGGGTCATTTGTCGATGATCGATTGTGAGAAACTCTCTTGTAAAATCTCTCTGCAATCTTTTTCTTTGTATTAATAAATTGCTCCAAGTGGCCACATTGGTTGGGGTCGTGGATGTTTCCCCGTAGGGGGTTTACCACGTGAAAACATTGGTGTGTTGGTCTTTGATCTGGTTATGTGAGTGGTTATTGAAGGTGTTTGTCCTCTGTTGGAATACCTGTTTTTTCGAACATGGTATCAAAGCTTGTTTGAAGACCCGCTCCTGTTGTAGATCGAGATCATGAAGCCGAGTTGTCTCATCTCCATTTTCTGGCATTCCCGTACATTTTTGGGCTGAGAGAACTATTCCATTGTGTCTGAATCACTTGTTTGATTCAGGAACACTTTTCATTTCACTCGAAAAGGTTTCCGTTTGCCCAAGATATGGCCATTACACTCAGATCCAGAGGTATAAAGCCTGAATACACATTTTTTTAATTTCTGCAAAGTTTTATTTTGATTTTATTTCGGTTTGTATTTTTTATTTCTGGGTTGCTACTATTTTAGATCTGTGTATGCTATTTTCCCCGCTCCCTGTGAAAACTTAGCAAATCAGAAACAAATAGGAAAAGGTGCATCTTCCAAGTACGCTAACCAAGATCTAACCTTTGTTGTCATCAAGAAGCGAAATTTTTTTCTTGTGTGAAAAGAGTTTTTTTTTAGCATGCTCTCCAAGGTCGTCTTCCACAACAACAACAACAACAACACCCCCAATCTTTCTTCTGAACATTACAATATGTTTTGCTAGACCATTTGGTTAAAACTTGCCTTATTAAGTAAGAGATATTGAGTTCAAGTCTCTCTTTTGTTACCTTTTTTTTAAAAGTTCATGCTAAAAATTGTAGAGTGCATTTCACTTCAAGTATAAAAGTAAATCACTATAAGTAGCTTTATATTTTATTTTGCGTGCAACTTTTCTGCTATAAGGTAACTTCATTATAAAAGTGATCCCCACTTCTCTTTATAAAAGTGAGTCACTTCATAAAGTATCTTACACTATCATGTAGTTATTTGGTTACCGTTTATGTCTTTTTTAAAAAGGGCATAACTCTCACATCGGAAGTCTGTTTTCAGTGCCATTTTTTTTAAAACCGCATAACTTTTCGAGATCTTTCCATCCAGATCATTAGTTTAAGTTTTTAAATCCACATTATCTGCATATTTAATATGGATTCTACAAGTAATGTCTTTCTTACCAGCAACAACTACTTCCAATGAAAATCTCATATGGAAGATTTATTAAGAAGTAAAGGCATGTACCGGATTACCTTGGAAAATGAAACAACACCCACTAATGATGATAAGAAAATCAAATGGGATAATAGGAATGACGAAGCACGTGGACTAATCAGAATGTCCATCTCTCCTGACTTAAGGTACCACCTTCAAGGAATTGATTACCCCGAAGAAGATTGGAACACGATTGAATCTGTGTTTGATAAACTCAATATTATTCGAGCACAACAAATAGAAAATCAAATACTGACCTTGAGTCCAAGTGATTTTTCTTTCCTTAGAGACTATCTATCTATGTTTAAAACACTCAGAATTTTATGTGAAGAATGTAAAATAAAAATGGAGGAAGAGTGTTGCATATATCTTATTCTTTCTAAGCTAGGTAGTGCATATTTTGTGTTTGTATCTACCTTTTATGCCATGAAAGAGGCTCTAGGGAAAGCTTATGTAAAACCCACTCTTGATTCATTTTGTTCTTCTTTGACTAGAGAGGAAGATAAGCTTGTACAACTTGGAGTGATCAACACTGCAGGTACCTCCAACAAAGTCTTAGTTTCCCAACAGAAAGATAAACCCAAGTATCCCAAGAAGCAACATCCTTGTTACAACAACAAACAACCTAAGGGTCCCAAACCCGCTCAGACAGCTTCAGCTCCTAATGGTGACAAAGGAGCAAAATATAAAAGTAAGAATACTAACAGACATTGCAACTTTTGTGATAAAGATGGTCATGATGAGTCCAAATGTTTCAAGAAGATGGCAACCTTAGAAACAGCGATGAAGAAGCACAACTTCAATATTGATTCTTCTTCTTCTTCTTCTTCTCATGGACATGCACTTTTTGCCTCTGGTTTTTCCTTCAATACACCTTCTACTACTACTTCTTCTTCAGATGAGTGGCTTATTGATTCAGGAGCATCTTATCATATGGCTAAGGATAAAGCCATATTTTATGCTCTAAATGAATGTAACACCAAGAAGATATTTGTTGGTGATGATAGATCTCTTAGTGTTGTAGCATCTGGAACGGTTCAGGTAGAAAATGGTCATTTCAATGATGTATTATGTCTTCCAAATCTTTCTTGTAACCTTCTATCAATATATCAAATCACTCATTTAGGTGAAGGTAAAACCGTCAAGTTTTCACCTCACCAAGTTGTAATCAAGGATCTAAAAGATCCTAAACATGTTCTTGCAACTGGAATTGCTGATGATATTACCAGGTTGTACAAGTTTGACAACTTTGGGTCATCAGCTTTTTCATCAGTTTTTGTTGCTCATAGCAATGACTTGAGCAAAATTTGGCATGAACGGTTTGGTCATCTAAACTATCATTCATTACAACAACTATGTAATCAACAGATGGTGATTGGTCTTCCTCTTGTTTCATGCAGAGATGGTGTTTGTGCTTCTCGGCAAACATCATAGGGACAGTTTTGACAAACGTGCCTCTTGGCACGCCTTGGGTCCTTTGCAGCTTGTTCACAGTGATTTGTGTGGTCCACTTTCTTCTCCTTCTTTTTCTGGGTGCAAGTATTTATTAACTTTCATTGATGAATTTTCTAGACATACTTGGGTTTACTTCTTAAAACTCAAGAGTGAAGTTTTTGATAAGTTTTTGGCCTACAAGGCCCTTGTAGAAAAACAATTTGGACATCAAATTCAAAGGTTAAGAACAGATAATGGAGACAAATATGTGAACACTAATTTTACAAGCTACTGCACTACACAAGAAATCCAATTGCAACACACTTTTCCATATACACCACAACAAAATGGTGTTTCTGAGAGAAAGAACCGCACATTAAAAGAAATGGCTAATTGTATGATCCAATCTAAGGGATTAAGTCTAAAGTGTTGGGCGGAAGCCATCAACTGTGCAAATTACATAGTAAATCGCACTCCCACAAAGGCTCTTAAAAATATAACACTGGAAGAAGCTTGGACTAAAATTAAACCAGATGTAAGTCACTTCCGTGTATTTGGTAGTATAGCATGGGCTCACATTCCTGATGAGAAAAGGAAAGCATTGTAGCCTAAAAGTGAGAAGTGTATATTTGTTGGTTATTCTGAAGATGTCAAAGGTTACAGACTTCTTCAATCACATTGTAATGAAATTATTCTTAGAAGAGATGTTAAATTTGATGAAAATCTTTTGGCCTACGAGCCATCTTCGATGATTGTGCCTTCTTCGGCCTGCGAGCCATCTTCGGCGTTTGTTCCTTCTTATGATCTGGTTTCTTCTTCAGATGATGACAGTGAGGATGAAAATCCACCTCTGCCTGCTCACCCTCCTCTAGATGAGTCCTTTGAACCTGAACCAGCACCAGCTCCACTGCTTCCTAGATGGGTCCGTTCAACAAGAGAAGCAGTTGGTGATCTTGTCGATGATCCTTCAGATCATCGTCGGACACGTTCACAGTTCTAGTGAGCCTCTTCTCTTTTGGCTCAAGTTTCAGAAATTCATGATCCAGAGACATTTGCAGAAGCTTCAGGTCATCCAGATTGGGATACAACAATGAATGAAGAGTATCATTCTTTAATGGAAAATGATACTTGGGATCTTGTACCTCTTCCAAAAGGAAGAAAACTTGTTAGATGAAAATGGGTCTACAGAACTAAGTATGCATCATATGGAAATGTTGAAAGACACAAGGCTTGGTTAGTTGCCAAAGGATTTTTCCAAGTTGAAGGAATTGAATATAATGAAACCTTTGCCCCTGTAGCAAAAATGAATTCCATACGCCTTGTTCTTGCCCTTGTCGCCTCACATAAATGGGAGGTCCATCAGATGGATGTTAAATACACCTTCTTGCATGGAGATTTGCAAGAAGAAATCTACATGGAACAACCTCTTGGCTATGTCCAGAATGCCTCTAGCCTTGTTTGTCGCCTCAAGAAATCTCTTTATGGTCTCAAGCAAGCTCACTGAGCTTGGTATGCCAAAATGGATAGCTTTCTTATTGCCACCAGATTCTCTAGATGCCATTCTGATCCTAATGTCTATACCAAGAAAGTAGGAAGCCAACCATCTCATAATCCTTGTCATTTATGTTGATGACCTTATCATTACTAGTAGTGACTCAAAACTTTTAAACCATGTGAAAATCAGCCTTAAGAAGAAATTTGAAATGACAGACTTAGGTTTTTTGCACTATTTCCTTGGCCTCCAAGTTTTACAAACCAATGAAGGAATTTTTCTTTACCAGTCTAAGTATGCTTGTGAACTTCTTCGTCACTTTCACATGGACGATTGTAAACCAACCCCTTCTCCCTTCCAGTCTAGAGTCAAGATTTCTACTACCTGTACTTCTCCTGAAGTTGATGACACCCTGTACCATCAGTTAGTTGGTAGCCTCTTATACTTGACTCATACCCGTCCTGATATTTCCTTTGTTGTTGGTCTTATTGCCCGATATATGCAAACACCCCATGAAAGCCATTGGAAAGCAGCTAAAAGGATACTTCGCTATGTTTGTGGTACAGTTCAGTTCGGGATACATTACAGTTCAGGGGGGACTCCTTTATTGGTTGGTTTCACTGATTCAGATTGGGCTGACGACCCTGATGATCAGAAATCTACTGCAGGTTATGTTTTCAGCCTTGGTTCAGGACCTACCACTTAGGCCTGTAAAAAACAACAGGCTATTGCACTATCTTCAGCAGAAGCAGAATACTGAGCAACGGTAAATGCAAGTCAAGAAGCCATGTGGCTTTGACAGATCCTTTCAGAGTTTGGATTCCAGCACTAGTATCCGACCAGCCTTTGGTGTGACAATCAGAGTGCCATCAAGCTCGCCAAAGACCCAGTTCAACATTAGCGTAGCAAACACATCAAGCTACACATGCACTTCATCAGAAAGCTAATTTATGATCAAGTTATTGAAGTGCTCTTTTTCCCTACAGAAAATCAAGTTGCAGACATTTTCACAAAGTCTCTTACAGAAGCGAAGTTTTCCAAACTTCGATCTATGTTAGGAGTTCAGGAAGTTGTCATTAAGGGGGGATAGGCTCTAATGCCTCCTTCCTTCTCCTATTGTGTCACTATTGTAAATCCTTCAATCCTATCCCAAGTTGTTCTTAAGGGGGGATGTTAGGATATTTAGACACTTAGGAGTTAGTTAAGATCTACTTGGTCTAATATGTCGTTAGGTAAAAGTGTGTTTCTTAGTGCGTTTCTTTAGTATGCATTTGTAGTTAGGAAATCCGACGGTCACGATATGTTCCCGACATAGAGTGATCCAACAGTTCATACTCTCCTCGATCTTAATGGCCATTGATCCGTGGCTTAACACCCGACTGGTCCATGATCTCTATTTAAAAAGCATGGAGAGTTATTTGCCGATGATCGATTGTGAGAAACTCTCTTGTAAAATCTCTCTGTAATCTTTTTATTTGCATTAATAAACTGCTCCAAGTGGCCGCATTGGTTGGGGCCGTGGATGTTTCTCCATAGGGGTTTTACCACGTAAAAACATCAGTGTGTTGATCTTTGATCTGGTTATGTGAGTGGTTACTGAAGGTGTTCGTCCTCTATTGGAATACTTGTGTTGTCGAACATTGTGGAGGCTACTTGGGGTGCTAGATCAAGGATGATCTCACGACACTAGGTGTCTCCCTTGTTGAGCGCCCAAGTTTTCCGGGTTGACCTATGGAGCTAGGGTAAGGCCTTGTTTTCCTTGCTTATTGAGCACCCATCAATCCTTTTGGCCAAAGCGGTGGGAGTTTTGGGGAAGCCACCTAGTCTAGGATTTCAGCTTCACCTAATTAACTTCAACTCTAAAATCTACTCACAACAAACTAAGGCTTAACTTCATAAATCATTCTAAGTTGTTTATGCTCTCTTACTTCCTACAATATTTACTTCAAGTTATCTTTCAAGCATTTTAATTGAGCATTTTGTGGTGGTTGAGTAGTTCATTTCAAAAGTTGCACACTAGTGCCCTTGGAGGCTTTTGTTTCAAGTTTTATCTCATCCTAAGTTGCGCACTTGTGCCCATTGGTGGCTTTCTTTCCTTGTCTTGTCTCCTCTTGAGTTACACATTTGTCCTTGAGAAATCCCCTTGAAGTTGTGCACCTCTCTTTGGGGCACTTCAAGCTTGGGTTTTGAGTTGTGTGTTTGTTGTGGATGCATTCTTGATCTATCTCTTTATATTCTTGCAAAATCAATTAGAAGTTAATTCAATTATTGCTCTACAATAATTATAGATCTAACTTGTGCTTAACTCATTTCATTTGTAAGTTATCGTATCTTGTATATTGTTGTAGCATCTAGATGTTCTTTATTTTGTTGATAATTGTTTTAATTCTTTTGTATCTCATCTAATTGTAAAGTATTGTAAAGTTATTTTTTTGACTTATATTTAGACCTTTGTGTAACTTAATTGACCCCATTGCCCAACCTTAGGCACTAGTCATATTTGGCTTAGGGAAAGGGTTGTTTGTCATTAAAGGTGTGAATTGAATTGTTGCCTCTCATATAGGCTAGTATCCCCCTTATCTTTAACAAATTAAAATAAAGTCCTAGATTTCACCTAATAACTCACATAGTAACTAGGGCCTACCCCACTTGGCTTCCCTAGGAGTAAGCCTAGACGAAAGAAGTTAAAGTCGAGGTGACAATGGGCTTGAACTTAGGCATAGTGCCTCCAAGGACACACTAAGTGGATTGAAACTTAGTCCAGGTTTGCAAGTGTGTATTAGGACAACAACAGGACCAAGGAGAACAAGTGTGCAAACTTTCAACAAAATCCAATGGTTGATAAGAGAGTTATTCAAGCAAGTTAGGGTTTTTGCAGCCCTAATGGCTGAAGATGCAATTTTGTAACAACAACAATAAGTACACCCTAGATGGGGACTCCCTAGTGGCTATGAGGTGCACAAGGCACGAGGAAAACAATCCACTTTGCAAGAAGTAAAAATGTCCGAAAATCATGTTTCCCAATGCAATATTTTATTTCTCCAATGCAACAAATCAATGACTAATGCCTTTACTATTAGGTTAGTGGAGTCACAAGGAGCTTAGAGAAGCTACCTCCTTTGGGGTGTAAGCCATTTTGCTCCCCAATGCAAGTTTCTCTAAGCTAGGGTTTAAGTTAAGAGAGTATATGCTCTTATACTTCTCTTAGCAAGCCCTTAATCAATGTGATGAAGCAAATAAAATGATGAAGGCTATGGTGGGGGTGTATGCCCTTATACTTCCCACCTAGCTCCTAGAATAACAATACTTGACTTGAATAAAATGATAGCAAGAGAGTAAAAACCATACCAAGATCAAGAGAAATGCCAAGACAATTTATCACAAGAGCTAGAAAGTATCATCCAAAGCTAACACTTGGCCTTCCTCCATCAACCAATGATAACATAGCCATAAACAAGGGCACAAGAGCTAAAAGTGCCAAGAGGGCCGGAAATTTCATACCAATTCTCTCACAAGAGAGAGAGTTATGATTCTAAATGAGATCTTATGATCTCTATTTATACTAAAAGTAGCTAACATAGTTTGTCCACAAAATAAGGAGTAAACCACAAAATTAGGGGTCAACAATCCTAATCTTGCCCCCTTAACAAAGTAATATTAACCAATTCACTTAATATTTCACTTTTTGCACAAATTAAACCCAAATTTAGGAGGATGACACCCCTTTAGGGGATCTTTTGCCAGTTGGGGAAGTCGTTGGTGTTGGAGAAACATGGATGGGCCTCCAAAGGCCACATGTCAAGTATCTAAGCACTCTCGTCATGGTGAAGACCCTTTTCCTCCTCAAACTTCCATGTGTCAAAAGAGTGGCACCTCACCACCATACCCTAGCCCCCAAAAGCATGCCGTCAAGCTCAAAAGTAGAACGTTTTGCCCCTCCTGGGAAAATCGTTTGGCAAGTTAGGGTTGGGCTAGGCTGTCCAAGTCATCATCAAGGTCGTCCAAGTATGATCCCTCTCATCCGACATGCGGGCCCCTGGCATCGAACCTGTGGGCTTATAGTTCCATGGAAGCCCAAGCTAGGATTGTTCTCCCAAAATTGTCCACCAACTAGGTCTTGCAAAGACAAATGAACATGCCCTCCAAGGATCTCAAGTCATAACATCATGATAAGTGAATCCAATCAATAAATAAGCAATCCAAGCATGTGCATCAAAGATCATTATATCAAACAATTAACAACTCAAAGACATTATGCGACTTGTCAAGCTTAAATATGGGAGGGTTGACGAGGTGTCTTATTGGGTAGGTCTTGCCCTAGGTCAAGGAGAGCTTCCAAGATATCCCTCTTAAGACATGTAAAGTGGATGGAGTGGTAGGGGTCAAGACTCAATGGGCATAGGGCTCATGACATACAAGGGGTCGTAGTGGCTCATTCATGGGTGCCTTTGTAGAGGGTGTGTGGTGCCTTCGTCTGCAATGCACTTTTTCCAAGCCCATCAATTGTCTTTTATCTTTCTCTCTTTATATTTTCTTTCATAATAGCATAACGAAAGATTGAAGGTCAATGCCCTGGCACGGTGACCAGGTGATGGCAATGTCACCCACAAACACTTAATGGAAATGAGAAGGTTGGCTCGTGATGAGACCCCCTTTCTCTCATCCATGCAATTGAGAGCCATTGCCCTGGTTTGGTGACTAGATGATGACAATGTCATACCACTAGATATCCATGGACGTGATAGGTCGTCTCGTGATGAGACCTCTTATCATTCAACTAACCTTTTTAGCATTTTGTTTTATTGTGGGTCCCCTTTATTGAAAGATAAGTGTTTCATTGCTTTCTTGGGTGATCCTTGGGCGAAGCATCTAGAAGTTTTATATAAGGATTTTATATTTTACCCAACACCAACCGCTCGGGGCCTTTAGCCCCTTCTTCCCATAGAATGAGGGACAATCCCTTCTTGGGTCAATACACCCTAAAATCCCAAGAGATAAGGAAATGGAGGGGGAAAATGATGGAAAGTGGTAAGTATGGTCGGGAACAATATGATGGCTCATTAAGGGAGTTCCCAGTAGCAAACCCATCCCCAAGGAAAACCACTTACTAGGGCACAATGTCAACCACCAAGGTGAAGCAGGGAAAAATGCATAATGTCCAAGAACATATCATGAAATCTAGAGCAATCTAAGATACAACATAATCAAATGGCTTAAGTATTGAAATGATGTTCACCATAATACTGACTTGTACCTCATGGAGCAGGGCCCATTGCCTTTCGGAAGCCAACTAGTGTGGTGGAAAACCTGTGACCATCTGTGGCGGTGAGTGGGTTTCCATCTGTGCAAAAGGGTATTGTTGGTCATGTAGTCTCTCAGCACTCCATATCTGCAACTTGAGGGCCTCGAGACATGATCTCCTTAGTTATCCACAAAATGGAGATAACACGGCCAAGTGAATTGCACCAATGACCTTTTGAAGGTTGGAGGCGATGGATTGAGGAGCCATGGTGGTGGCACAAGGGAATAACTAGGGTGAAAACCCTAGTTGTGCCTCCTAACGCTTTTCTACTCAACCAATGCATTAATTATGTTTTCAAAACAACCATTAAATGTCTTTTTATTATTATGTGTTCTACAACTATTTATCGCATAGCCTAGACTATATTAGTAGGTACACTACAACTATATCATATTTCGATGCATATGCATACTTTAAGTACAAACATTAAAACTAATTTGTTTTTGTTGTTATCTTCCTTTATTATTATTATTATAGAGCATAAAATGTATCTAATTCAAGCAACAATAATGATTCCTCAAACACAACATTGAAAACAAAGAGATGGTATTCCTCGAGCCTCCTTTCTATGAAGATGTGATTTGTTGTATAAACAAAAAATCCACTATCTTGATAGAGAATTGACAATTTTTTTTGGTAAGACACAAACTTGTTTGGATGGAAACAATTACAAAATTTGTGAAAACAGTCTTCAAGGGGGACCATAATAGTTTGCGAGAATGTCTTCTTGTGTGGATTAAGCTGAAAATCCATAATTAAATTGAATCAACATGCAGGAAATGATTATAAATGATTAAACAAAATTCAGAAACTTGAAACAATGGTTCTCTTCTGAAAATTAGATGAAAATATTTTTCAGCTTTTTCTCATTACTGAGATTCGTGAACAGAGGGAAATTCTGTACAACAATACAGAGCAACTTTACATGTAACAGGTCTCATGGACCAATTTGCTAGAGTGGAAATAAAAGTGTGTACTGCACTCATTCATTCCTTGTATTATAGGCCTTGAGGCTGTTGAGTATGATAGCTGGGTCTGTATCTTTCTCTAAACGTACATTAAATAATGTCCATCCCCTTTGTTCTCAATCTTCCAAAGACATTGAAGGTTCTGATATGAGGGCTTTAAGCAACTTCAGAGGGTTCCACAACATGTTCTTCCACCTCGTCCTTTTCCTTGTCTGTGGAATCATCATCATCATCATCCATGTCATCCATACTGTCTGGTTCTATTGGCACTACATATTCTGATGACCTAAAAGAATATACAGAAACACGAGATCCAAGTGTTTCCTCTTGTTGGACCAAATGAGTAGTAGCTTCCTCCTCAAAGTCCTGAGCTATGGAAGTTGTAGATAAGTCTCTCTGCAGGCTATTGGACCTTTTTGTGATGTTAGACAGACTGACAGAGAGACACTCTTCTGCTAAATGATTGCCATTTTCATCTTTGTCAACTACAACAGGCTCAGATGACATTGATGATTTTGTAGTTGTTAGAGATGGATGTGAGGAATCACGCTTTGCTTTCTCCCTAACTCGCTTGCGCCAACCATGAAGGGATTCTCTGATTTCTTCTGTGATCAAGGCCTTCTTGTACCGGGATCCCATCTGCGAGTAAACACCCAGAAGGTAGCTCAGAAGAAGCTTACAACAGAATCTGATGTCAAATATTATCAAGGAAAAAAATCTTCATATCACATTTTGTTAATCTTTGCATTTCATTGTGTATATGTTTAGTACCAGAAGAAAATTCTGCTTCTAAATATTTTTTTGGGAAGTTAAAAACTTGGCTTTAATGCTTTATCGTATTCTCCAAATTTCATGTGTATCATGCTGACTTGGTTGTATTAATAAGATCTCTAAATTAACAAATAGGTGGCCAGTACCCCACATTGAAATGGTTGGGGCCAAGATCTAGAAGCAAACCTGTGTAACAATTGCATAAAGAGGAAGGATGCCATAGCTACACCAGAACTGAACTAATAGCCTGCAGTCAGCAGCATGACAATCTAATATCAGTAATCATATACCAAATGCTTCTATAAACATACACAAACTAGTGATCATGTTCCCCTAAAATGACTTACAAGTATGAACTGATCGAACAGAACATTCACATAAAGGCAATGCCTTATAGAGTCCAAGCATCAAAATTAAATTAGAAAAACATACCCTGAAATCAAACGTGTGTAGACAAACGCATGGTCCTTCATGAAACAAGTATGAGCTTTAATTTCCCACTGCAAGGGAAAAATATAAACTTGTTATATAACACTAAAGTTTGATTTATAACTTCCTGCAAAGCAACACCAAAGATTAAAAATCTTTAGCCAGTGTATAGACTTTATCCTGCTTTTCCCTATGGTGTCAAACTTCCATGATAAGGTGAAATTCACTCACAAAAATATTCTCAAGGACAAAGGCTGTAGCATCCCTGCAATGCAAATAGGAACTACTGCTATGATTCACTTGACAAAATCCAAATAGTTGTAGAGATTTAGTAGATGCAATCCACAAATATCAATAAGGGAAAGGATATATTCATGGAAAAAGATTGAGCCTGATGAAAGATGAGATCCTGATGACCTTCAATAACAAAATTATCCTTAAGGTAGGGTTTTCCCATACAGTTATCCTTGAGGAAGGATACAAGCAGAATCCATTCAATTCAAAAAGCATCCAATGATTATAAATAGGGGACTGCAACCGTAACTTGAAACCTATGTTAAAACTGAAGGGGTAATTACGCCTTTATTTAGCATGACTAATTCTAATTAATCAATAAACATACGCTAAGCCTTTTTACATAATAGTGACTGATTACAATCATTGAAATACAATACCATAAAGACCTAGAACTAAAACATTATTACAATTATGAGCGTATATGGGAAATAGCTCACATATAGAGTTTGACATGCATAAAAAAATTGTTGTGTAGGGAAAGGATTATTACAATTATGATCTTATATGCAAAATAGCTCACATATAGAGTTTGACATGCATAAAAAAATTGTTATGTAGGGAAAGGATGCCTAAGCTCAAAGTGAAGTGGGAGAAGCAGTGGGGACAGGAGTGTTGGGAGCAAATAGCCTCCTCAAGTGGATGTTCTCATCATAGTCATGGAAAGGAGTGTAATAGATGCCTCAAAGGGGGGAGCACTCAAGTGGAGTGCGCGGAATCATCAAGCTCAAGCTCCAAGATGTAACCATCCTCAAAAGATATGAAATAGAACCCTCCAAGTGGCATGTGTGGCTCCAAAGTATAACACCCACCATAGATCAAGGTAAGTAAAGTGGATCTCGAGATAGAAGGTTGACTAGCATGGAATAGACACCATAAACTAAGAGCCAAGTCAACAAGAGACCCCACACGTGTGAAACAACCTCCATCAATGATAAAGTAGCTTCAATCCATTAGAAGAGCCTCGGTAGTCCTGTGATAGCTCTCCCACAATAATCTAAGAAGATTCACAATTCCCAATGCAATATCACAATGCCCAAGGCAAAACACTGTTGTAATGCTTCTATGCTTTTGGAATTGAAATAAATACTTTGAAGGTCATACCGGTGTATTGTGCAATGTGTGGATGTTCTATGTTCCTTTGATTTATTGAGGTAATTGTAGGCTTGCTTTTCTCAATTGTATTTAGTTAATTTGTCCTTGAATAACAAGATCTATTAAGCTAGTTTGCATTCTTAAATCTTGTTATTGCTTACATATGTGGTTGAATATTTCATGTTCATTGATGTTAATTAACATGTTTTCTAGATCCCATGTGTAGGGAGCACCCATTTTTGACGAAGTGTTTGTAGGAATTTTCTAAGTTTGCAAGGCCTCGGGATTGGAGTGGAGCATTCTAGCTTGAATCTCCATCATCTTCAACCTTTTTTATACAGGAACAAAGTCCCTCTACAATCCACCAAGAAAACTCCATAGACCAATGTTCCATTCCTACCTGCAGTTCTCTTTCTTTTCTCCCTTTCAACAAAATTAAAACTTTCTTTTGGTTACTTTTTTCATTTGCATGCGAAGTAAATATTTTGTCATTTTAAAGTTAAATTTGAAGCAAAATATCATTGCATTCTAAAATACAAGTTAGATCTTCATTTCATTTATAAAAAGTTTTATTTTAAAGTAGATCTAGCTTGCTTGGTTCAATCTTTTAGCTAGTGTTCAAAGCAAATCTTTTAAGGCTAGAAGATAGATCAAGTTTTATGAGCTTTCAATTTAATATTTGACAAATTTAGTGCCATTTGGTTTGTTGTTACAAACAACAAATAAAACCACTAAGGAAGCTTATCATTTGGCTTGCATTTGTGGTTGTAACTTGCTAGTTTAGTTTACTTTTTACTTAGAATTGTTTTTGCCACAGTTTGACCTTTTTCCGCAAGTGGTTTGTTACCATCCTTATACACACCTACAAACGTGGAGAAGTCTCCAACCCACTTGGTGTGTCCTTGGAGACACAAGCCTAAGTCCAGACCCACTATCACCTCAATCTAGACTTATTCCATCTAGGCTCACTCCTAGGGAAGCCAAGGGGGGTAGACCCTATTAAACTATGTGAAGTTTGATTAATGATCTATGAGTTAAATGAATTAATTTGTTAAGAAACTCAACCCAATAAAAGGCAGCAAATGCAAGGATGCAATTTCTTCAATGACAAGCAAACCCTTTATTTAAAACAACAATTAAACCAATGCCTAAAGATTACCACAATGGAGTATATGAGACAAAGGTATGATTACACAAGAATGAATGATATTCTGAGATATCCAAAATGAAAAATAACTTTAGACAAATTATGTTTAGATAAATAAAGAATTCTAGAAATAAAGAGTGCTTTTAACAAGTATTCACAAGAGAATTGCTTCAAAGTAAAGTGCTTGAAAAAGTAACTTGCTTTGTAAGTAAAATCGCATGGAAAGTAAATTACACAACTTAAACAATAAAATTGCTTGAAAGATAAACTTGAGATACCAATGATGTGAAAGTTGTGTTGGTTGATTTTATCAAATTTTAGGTCTCTCTTGAATTAGAGGGAATTAAGAGTGATAGAGACAAGCCTAAACTATGTGACTACCCTGAATCCCTATCCCTTCAACCAAAAGGAAGTGTTGGGTGCTCAAGAAGAAGGACAAACAAGGTCCTTCCCTAACTCCACAGGTCAAATCCGGAATGCTTGGGCGCTCAAGCAAGGAGGACACGTAGTGCTGTAAAGTCGTCCCCGACTTCAACCCCTTGTAGCCTCCCAAGTCACCCTTTTTGGTGGTAGAAGCAATACGAATTTGGGTGCCTAATTAGTCTAGCCTCTCAATCCTTTGTCCTTTCTTAGTTACCCAAGATCCACAAAGTGGCAAGGGGAGGGAACACGGGGCAAAGGCAGGGCACAAGTTTGATTACTTTGTACAAAATAAAATTTAGACTAGCCTTCACGATATTGCATGGATGGCTAGGCCAATCTCTTTGCAAGGTGTGGGCAAAACAAATTTTAAATGACTTGAAAAATAAAGTACAACCTCACAACAATGGCACAAGATGAAGGTCAAGCCTACCGATTTTGGCCAAGGTGGGTAAAATCAAAGAAATGCAGAAAATTAAATCTAAACCTAGCCTTCACGATATTGCATGGATGGCATAGCCAATCTCTTTGCAAGGCGTGGGCAAAAATACAAAGATTATTTACACTTTACATAATAGAAATTAAAGTGGAGAGAATGCAAGCCCAAGAGACTCTCTTGGGCTGCTTACAATTGTTTAGAAAGTGAAGTAGAGAAGAGGGTTTGGTACTGTTATCCAACCACTTGCACTAGGATGGAGTTCAAGCAAACCGCCAAAGATTGAATAATTCCTTGTTCAAAATTCAGAGTTCAGAAGTTCAGTCGATCAATGAGACCAACCTTTTTCACATTTTCCATACCCTTCGGAGAATTGTAATAAGAGATGTTGCATGATGAACTTTGTAAAAGGTCTTAGCCACCTTAGACTTAAGCATGAGATTTTACTCTGGAGTTTTTTTTTTACTTGTTAATTATATTTTGTTGTCGAAGCAATTTATAATTTCCGAGTTTTTAAACTCAGTTTCTCCAAAGCTGGAGTATATACTCATGGTTAGGCCTTAGCATGGATTTAAACCTAGTGTCTAATGTATATTACCATGCTAAACATCCTCCTAAAGTTTTATGGAAATGTGTTAAATCCCCCTTAGTTTTTTTTTTTTAATTTTTCAGTGAATTAAAAAGTTTCCGTAAAACGAGAATTTTTAATCGTAAAATAAAGTTGTATTAAAAAAGTGGTACTAGGGGACTTCATATGCCTTGGGGATGCTCATTTTTGGAGATAGAGCACCCATATTACCTAAGTACCCACTTTGGTGAGTGAAATTAGTGATTTTAATCACTAAAAAGTTAATTTTCCTCACAAAACCCATAAAAGACATAAAAAATCAGAAAAAATCAGCAAACCTACTTTTTGGGAAATATGTCTAGGACATGTTTTGAGTTGACTCTACCTTTCGTTGAGTTAACAAAGGCTTGTTGACACATGTGGAAGCTTCATGGGAGATTAAAGCACATGTTCTATTGTGTTTTTATGTGTTGGGAAAGAAGAGGTGTGCCTTCCTTGAGAGAGGTGGCACACCAGGTGAAGTGCTCACCTAATTTTGGGAGGTGGCAACTCCTCTCCCCACCTAAATTCACACGTGGAGGATTGTGGGAGCCTTAGGAAAGGTGGCAGCCCTTGCCATCACACTTGTCAAGCTATTTCCCTCCAAGTGGTGCACCCTCCCTTCTTGAGAAGTGCACCCCTCTCTCTATTTAAACAAGCACTTGCCCATTGTAAAGCTAGTTGGAGCTTGGGATTTGTGCTATTGTATCATTCAGTTGATTGGAATAAAAAGGCTTTGGAGGCTACATTGGTGTCTGTTGACCACCTATTCAACTAGGGGGTCAACTCCATGTACCATGAAGATATGCACCATCTGGTGCTACCAAGTCAGAGACTTACTAGTTCTACAAGGCAGTTTTGGCCTTCAACACTTATTTTTCTAATGGAATTTTCGCTCCCCTGTGTGGGATTATAATGTAATAAGTCTACATGGATCACAGTTAGGTCAATTGCCTTAGGACTTCATCATTAGAGGAGTCCCTTTCACTGAGTGTTTTTTTTCCTTAGGTTATTAATTTGGCCTAACCAGCCTTATTAATTTCCCTTGAGTTTTTCACTCACACAAATAATTCCTCCAAAGTGGTGAAAGGCGTTATAATGGTCTATCCCTCTGGTAGCTAGTGTCTAGGAATGTTGTAAATGACCATGTAAGACATCTCTTAAAATTTGGCGGAATTTCGTCGAGTCTAGATAGATTATTTTTAATTTATTAAAATTGCCTAAGTTGGATAATTTTAATTAAATTTTGATGAAAAATGTGAAAACTAGGTCCTTGGGCTTTTGATAGGGGTATTTGTGTTCAAAAGAAATGGAATGAGACCTCCTACACCCTTGGACCAAGTTTCATCTCAGTTGGACAAGTTTTGCTAGGTGTTTGTCCATGAGGAGTCTTGGTCAGTCTAAAACAACAATTTAATTGCTTATATTGACAGTCAAAATGTCAAATTTTGTAATTTTGAGTTAATTGGTTGAAGAGAGAGTGGGAGATGATGATTAAACCTTAGACTAGCCTATCTTAACCCCTTTCTCACTCTCATAACCCATTTGTACCTAGCCACCATCACTTTAAGTTGTTCCCCCTAGGGAAGTTGCGCCCCCCTCCTTGAGTGAACTATCGAAAACCAAAAATTAAAAGGTTGTGGCCCCTCTCTTCCCTAGTGTGCCCTCCTAGACCTTTCAACTTACCCCTTTGACTAAGCATTCACTTTTCACCTCATGCCATCTCATCAATCCACAACCCTAACCCTAAAAATGTGCCCCCCTCCTAGAGATGATCACTCTTGCTTGTGTTTTGACACTTGTAAAGGATCTAAGAGGGGTAACTTTGCCTTCCCAAGTATAAATAAAGGCCCTCTCACCCTCATTTCTACATCTTCTCTCAGTGTATTGTTACTATACCCAAATCTCTCCCACTCTTCTCTCTCTCCCACATTGCTCTTTTTTTTCAAGCTTGAGCATGTATTTGCTCAAGTTTGCTCATAATAGAAGAATCTTTGAAAGAAACCATTGGCACTTGGAGTATTCTTGGTGTTTTGTTTTGGATCTTATTAAGGTGACTTGTATTTGTGAATTATTTGAGTTCTTAGTTTCTAGATTATAGTAGGAGATCCAAGCAAAGTACTTTGTTTGGATAGATCTATAGTAGTATTGCTCTAGATCTAGGTAGAGTAGTTTATTTTCTTCTTCAAAGTATTTTGTGGATGTTTTGGGATCTACCTACCTCTTACTTGGTCTTGTATCTTTGTCTCATTTACTTGTCGGTTGCTTAAGGGTGAGAAGGAGCAACTTCAGATTTGGAAGTTGCATTTTCCACCCAATCTCATTTTCTCATATAGTTTCGGTTTTTCTTTTCTGTTCTGATTTCTGAGTAAATGGGTAGATTTGTAGGATGAAGTAGATCAAAATCGACTACAAATACTGCTATATTTCACTTTACATTTTTGTTTTATCTTAATAGAAATTTTCTGCAGGATTTTCAGTCGTTTTCTGCAGTTTTCCAGCAAATTTTACTTGCTGGTTTTTGCAGGTCTTTAATAGAAAACGAGGAGGAACAACCCACTTGGGGTCTTAAAATATCAACAACAACCTCCTAAGTTGGGGTGACTACTTACCCAACACTTCTCTCCTCCATTATTATTCTACGCAAGCCCCCAAAGAGTAACCAAGGGCTTGCACTTCTCCTAAAATTAATTTTCTGCAAGTTTTTAGTTTATTTGTCTACACCTAGGAAAGTGTTTGGCTTTGCCAACCATCATAAATCGTGAGGCTCTCTTGCTGCAATTTATTTTTTGTTATTAGTTTAGTCTCTTTTCAACCCACTTTGGCACAACAAAGGAAGGCTTGCCTCCACCTTGTGCCATTGTTTGAGGTTTTCTTAACTTAGTTTTGTTTACAAGCATTTTATTTACACTTGTTTGCCTAAACCTTTGAGTGTGATTGGCTTTGCCAACCCCCAAAATCATAAGGTTAGACTAGCTGTGGTCGTTTCATTTTATGCTCAATGATGGTTTATGTTAAATTATGAAATAATCATATGCTAGTGTAGGCCCATGGAGGCATAATAAGTTTATGGTGCTCATTTTGTTTTTCTATTTCATTGCAAGATATATTTACTTCAAGTACTTTGCTTTCAAGTTATCTCTTTACAAGAACTTTCTTTTTCTTGCAATCTCATGAGAATGGTATAACATTATGGTTTAAGGCAAACTTATATTTTAATTCTTGCAAGTTTAATTTCAAGTACTTCATGCTATTTCAAGTTATACATTTTTGTTAAGTACCTTTTCTTTCACTTGCAAGCAATTTCTTTTACATTCAAGCACTTGACACTTTGCAAGCACATCTTGCAGTCACTCAACACAAAACTAACTTAATACACCTTAGTCTCCTAGGCTCTAAAATAAACTAATTTTAATAGGTCACACTCTACTGACCCAACTTTGCCATCTAAAAACGAGAATTGTAAGGAAGCAACGGGAGGTGCTAAATCAGGGACGATCTCATGACACTTGGTGTCTGTTGACCGCCCATTTAGCACCAGTGGTCAACTCATGTGCCATGAAGAGATATATCATCAGATGCAGTATTATTGAAGATTCTTGGTTCTACAGGGCCGTGTTTGGCCCAACACTTAATTTTGTATTTGGAATTTCCGCACCCCTGCGTGGGTTAATAATGTAATAGGTCTGCATGAGTCATGTCTAGGTCAGTTACCTTGGCATCGATTCACTGGGAGAGTTCCTTTCACCGAAGGTTTTTTATCCTCAGGTTATCATTGGGCCTTCCAAGTCTTAATGATTTCCCTTGAGTTTTTCCCTCTCACTTTACATATGTCCTCCAAAGTGGTGAACGACGTTGCAGTGAGCTTATGTTTTGGTAACTATATAGGGAATTCATTGTAAATGACCATGCAAGACATCATAGAAAGTTTCGCAGAATTTCGTCGAGTCTAGGTTAGTTTTTTTTAATTAATTAATTTTTAATTAAATTTCCCTAAGTTTGGAGGTTTAATTATTTAATTAATTAATTATTTTTTAGCAAATATTGTAAAAACTGGATCCTTGGACTTTTGATAGGGGTATTTGTGCTCAAAAGAAATGCAATAGCACCTCCTACATCCTTGGACCAAGTTTCAGCTTGGTCAAACAACTTTAGCCATGGGTTAGTCCACCTAGAGTGTCAGTCAGTTTATAACAACAATTTTAATTGCTAAAGTCTAAACATGGCAAATGTAAAAATTGTAATAATGAGTTAGATGATGTGAAATGTTGACATGATGGTTAGAGAGAGACCCCTTAAGCATAACCTTAGCCTCCCAACCCTTTTCAACCTTGTCTAACCCCTTTTCCAATCCCCACACTCAAAAGTTGTGCCCCCCTAGGGGGATCGACGTTTTTCACTTTTTAATTTAATTGTGACTTTGGTGTGGCCCCATCTCCTAAGTTTTCACTTCTTTTAACCTTCTTTTAATTCCTAGAAGTGATCCTTATCACTCCACCAAACCCATACTTGAGTTTGGGTTGAATTTTGACCATGAGGAGCGCTCTCCAAGGGAGTTATGCCCTCCTTTTCCTCTCTCCAATGAAAGTTACGTTTTTTATTAAAAAAGTGACTCTTCATCTATCTTAGGCACGGATCCCATGCCTTTCCCTCATCCTTTGTGTGATCCCAACACTTCACACCTCTTCCTAACCTCTCATCTCTTCTCCTCATCCCAAGAGGTGCGCCCTCCAAGAGTGGTGCACCCTCCCTCACCTTGAAACTCAACAAATAATTATTTTAAAAATTATTTGAGCCTTTTTATATTCTTTGGCACAAATCCTACACATCCTCCATGCCATTAGATCTATCTAAATAATTCTTCTATTTTTCTACACCCTAGATCTATTGTGCAAACCCTAAGAAGTGTGCCCTAGCCTAGAGATCTACTCTATTGCTTGGTGGTGGACACTTGGCTTAGATCCAAGAAAGGTAGGTTTGCCTCTCCAAGTATAAATAGATCCCTTTTCTCTCTCCCAACACACCATATCTTGAGCTATTGTTATGCTACTTGATTTACAACTCTCTCTCTCTCTCTCTCTCTCTCTCTCTCTCATCTCATTCATTCTTCAGTCATTCTAGCTCTTAGATTTTGGAGTATTCCTCTCCAAGATCTACTTCTTTTGGTAATAAAATTCAAGAAGCTTTGGAGGACAACAAGTGGGTAATGCGTATGCTTGCTTCTCTTATGCATATGGAGGTAACCTTGTGTAATATTTTTGTTGAATCTTGCAATATTAGATCTTGAATAAAGTGTTATTTGAGTAGGGTAGATGGTGGGTATGCCCTTTTATCTTATGAATCTTATTGCATAACCTAAATTGAAGTGTCATTTATGTTATTTGCTCTAACATTCTATCTAGTATATGCTTGATCTATAAGAAGGATTGCAGGTTAGCTTCCAAGTTTTCATTGGGAAGACCTTCTAGAAGGGAAGGGTCTCTTGAATCCATACATACTTCAGCCATCTTGATTATTGCCTTGCTCGACATATGCTATACATCCATTTCATTTTTCAGCTAGCATCAATGGTTTAGATAGGTCAATAATATCTCAAAATTTTATCTTATCTTGTGGAAGGTCCTTGTCCCAAAAGGGCAAGGCTTTTTCTTGACTGTGCTTGGTTGTATGTAGCCATCCTAGCAAGAATATCTTGCTGTTATAACAGGTATATCAGATCTGATAGGAGGCTCTTGGCTGTCCCAAAAAGACACATACAACAATCAACAACCCCTTGGAGGACTTGGTAGCTATCTCTCACCTTTCTTCTCTTTTTTCTAGTTTAGAAAGTGCACTTTTTGCTTTGTTTGCTTGTTAGATTTCGCTTGAAGTGTAAGAGGGGAAGTGGCACGGCCTCCCCTCTTCTTCAAGCCTTGGGTAGACTAGGACGTGGGTAGATCTAGCTTGTTTTTTCCTTTTTTGTTGAGTTTTTCCTAGCTTGGCCGTGAAGTTTAGAAGGTGAGGGCACCTTCTTAACCCCACGTGGGTAGTGATTGTTTGCTTGTAGATCTAACTCATTTTTAGTTTGTCGTTCATTCTCTTGCTATCTCATATCTCTTGCTAAGTTATTTTCATAATAAGATCTAAGAAAGAACACCCTAATAAGCTAAGATAAGATAACTAATTAAGAACCTACCTAGTTGGGTGAGAAACCCCCAAAGAGGTAAAGGAAAGTTTTAATCCTTATTTTCATCATGCTATGTGATTGATCTAAGTTGCTTTAATGGTTCAAATGTTTATGCTTTAGATCAGATCTCACATCTCTTAAGCCCATTGGGCAACACACTTAAAATCTATCTTGCTTAGTTTGTTTACTTTCATTTCAAGCTCTTATTTTCTTTTAAGCACATATATCTTGATCTCATGCTTTAAT
>ML778890.1:21063-58767 GCA_009831015.1 Picea engelmannii
CTGACACTTTCCCCGACACGACATATACAACATTGCTTTAAATAGCATTAATAAGGCAAAAAAAACCTCAGCTGCACACTAAAACCGGTCGGTTTGGTCATAAACCGACCGACTGGTTCGGTTTATTGGTCGGTTTGAACCGGTCGACCATCAAACCGGTCGGTTCCGGTTCGACCAACACTGATATATATATATATATATATATATATATATATTGTGGAAAAGGGTATTTTGATTAAAAGTATTATTTTATATACTTTATAAAAAGGAAAAGGTAAACAAAGTTATAAAAAAAAAGAAGAAAAAAAAAGGTAGAAGTGAAAAGGCATCACTACTATTAAAAGCTATTAAAAGGGTGATATAAAAAAAAAAAAAAAAAAATTCTCAATTCCAATTCAAGTTAAAAAAAAAGTACAATTCAAAATGGGAGGAGGAAGATTCCCTCATACTTATAAAAAATATGCAGATCCCTTATTAAAAGTTAATGGGATTATTCAAGGAAAGAATATCAACATCGTTATTTGCCCGACTGCTAAGAAAAATCACATTAACGTTGACCTGACAAACCAATTAATGGTTTTAGAACTAGATATAATTGAAAATGACACGTGTCTTTTCGACGAAAAATATGAAATTAAGAACCTACAACTATCTATGGGTGATTACAAATTCATAGGTCAATTCAATGTGGTATCAATGTATCAAGACAGTGTTGATATAATTCTAGGGTCAACTTGGGTAGATATATTGGGTACTTTAGTTTTCAACACAAGGAGAAAGTTTTTGACATTTTCTTATTAAAAGGAGAAAATCACGTTACAGGATGTTACATTGAAGTCGATTTCAGAAGCTGCATCATCAGAAGACATGAAGGACATATCAGAGATGATCCCTCAAGATAACCAGATGGCAATACAAAAGTTGCAAGATCGACAGAAAGAATGTGACAAGATCATCATCGAAAAAGATGAAGAGATTTCCCGCCTAAGAAATCATAATCATAAACTACTTGCAAAAATCATGAAGTCCAAGGAGAAGAAGCGGTGTTCTCAAAAGTTGAAACAAGAAAATCAAGATCTGAAAGAGAAATTAACCGAAGAAGAGGAAGAAAGCTCCTGCCTAAGGAACCTTAATCAAAATTTGCTTGAACAAATTAAAAAGATGAAAGATGAAAAGCCCGAGAATCGAAATATTATAAATAAAGTCGACAAATCAAAAGATGAAGAAGAACTTTCACGCCTAAGGGTTCATAATCAAAATTTACTAACACAAATTAAAACGTTGAAGCATGATATGAAGACTTTACAAGAAAAGCTAGATCGCAAAACATCATCAGTCGATAAGGAAATGATGACAGACCCAATCAACCTTACAACTCAAATGGAGGCAAATCCAACTGATGTAAATAAGTTTTCAAATGTCGAGGTACAAACAAGCCAGAGATATCAAGAAGACTCAATTCCAAAAGTTAATCAAGAAAAAGTTGCAAGTATAAGAAGTAAAGATCAAGTTGCAAGGATGCCTTATCAACATCCTAATCACAAAAGTCGATACTTGAGCCAATCAATGTATCGATAGAAACAAATAACCGCTATGTCAAAGAATATTACTTCCACTACAAGTGAGGGTCAAAATAGAAGCAATCATGGGAGTAGAAATGTATCAAGTTCTTTCCAAGAACCCTATAAAAACCCAAATCCACAGAAGATCGAATTAGGATGGGCAGACTCCTTTACAATTCAATGGCTCTGCTCAACGCTTAGAAGATCCTATCGTCTCATGTCCTCAACAATTACTAACTCAATAATGAAGAAGCATGAGGCAATAATTACAAGCTAGAGCAAGAGATAAGTCTTCCATAAAGTATGCTTTGAGGACAAAGCATTTTTAAGGGGAAGGCAATGTTATGAACATAAATATACATATAAATAGATATTCATAACATAATAATTAATTAATAAATAATAATTATTAATAATGAAAGGACATGTCTCAAAGGACATGACTATTGGTTAAGGGCACCCCTGCGTGGGTATATAAACAAGCCCTCATTCTCAATTGTATCATATCTTATTTATTCATATTTTATACATTATTCCTACATGGATTATTATGTTATATTCCAAGTATTTTGGATAATTCTTGTGTGAGCGAACTTTGTTCGTTTCACAGGCAATGGAAGGTGAGTTAATACTTTTGATCTTGCATGTGGATAACTTGATTATGATAGGTTGATGCGAGGAGGTAATTGTAGCTTTGAAGAAAACCTGAGCAGAGTTTTGAGACGTTTGACCTAGGAACATTACATTATTATTTGGGCACGGAAATATGGCAGAAATCAATAAGTAAGCTCTCTGTTGGAGGTAATTAGTTCAGCTTATGTGCAAGCACTAAGGGATATCTTGAAAGATGAAATTTGTATGAAGCATAGGATTGTAATAGGCTATGTCTCTTGGTTTGTGTTCATGTTCGATAACCATGAAGTTCGAGAAAAAGTAATTGTCAGTGCAAAACAATGTGATGAAATTTGGGATCAAGTTCGAGAAAGTATATAATTCTAAATTTGAATTAAATCGAAATTTAAACGAATTTAATCCAAATTTAAGTGAATTTAAAATTTAAATGGATTTGGTCCAATTTAATTGTTCAATTTCGAACTTAAACAAATTTGATTGAATTTTGAATCGAAACTAATTTAATTACTGAACTTGGACTAATATTTTTGGCCACACATTAAATTTGCCGAAGTTCAATTTTGAAGGTTTAAATGAAGTGAATGCGGTCAAAGGTAATAAGTTTAGCTGTAATTTTACTAATGTAATGAAATGTCCCCAAAAAATTCTATTGTATATTCTGGGAATGTATATGGACCTTGTATGTTAATCTTGTGAAGTTTTGAATATGGAATCTTTGAATATTTAAGCATTGAGATTCACCAAAGTATTGAGATTTGCTTTTTGCCACATACTTTGTGTTTGTTGCTATTGAGAGTTGCTTTTCTCTGTTGCTTACAATAATCTTGACCCATCATCTACAACATTTTTTATTCCTTGCCATATTATAAGAGAACATTTTGGTTCCATTGGCCAGTTGTTATTTCTTATGTGAAAACTTGATTTGTAATGGACAGACTGAAGAATTGATTCATACTTAAGGTGCAGGTTCCATTTATGACGGGAGAATTGGTTTTGGCTGTTGCTTGATTACAAAATATTAGACCGCCATTGAAGTGCATTAAATGTAGAAGATTTGTGCATATGACTAACGAATGATCTGTGTTTATGAAATCTGTAAACTATGTGGACTAGGAGATTGTGATATTGTTGCTTCACCTTTAGTTTTGTCAAAAGTTTAGGAGAACAATTGATTCATACCTTACCAAAAGTGGATTAGACGCTTAGACATGTATGTATTGCTACAAGGGCTTACCTGGAAGCTATGGGAGTAAAGGATCTACAATGAAGGCATACATGCAAAGAAATGTGTAAACCTATGATGGAAGAGTAAGAACCTATTCTTTTCTCTTCATGGAACGTAGAATTTGTAGAATAGATAACAATGTACCAGGAAAGAGTTAGAGCATTGATAATAGACTAAATGAGAGCAAAAGGAGATGGAAGAAATGGCTAAGTAGTTGGATGAATGGATTAGAAACCATAAGCAAAGGAATGAAGAAGGCTTATTAGAAATAGAATTTTTTATAAAGAAGTGTGAATCAATGACATCGTCTTTGGTGGTATGTCATCCTTCATAAGGGAAGTTTTTCACATTTCCCTTTGCACTAAAATTACTTCTCAATCTAAAGTGTAGGAGCATTTGCGGATGAAGTGGGCCTCTTACTTGAAGCAATTCCACCTCATAAGATAATAGAAGAAAGGAAAGCAGAAAGTCACACTTTTCTTAAGTTATTGCCAGTGTGTGTCCTTGTTAGCATTTTAGATGCTATATATAGCACTTATGATGAGTGGAAAGACCATTATACACTGACCCATATGTTACTGGATACGTCAACCCTGGGGGTTGGATCGTCGGATCGGATCCGCCCAAGAACCGACTCATAAACGTTTCTCTAATAAATAGACCAAAGTTACCAAATTGGAATAATAAATATATTGATAAAATGAATAATAATGGATGATTACAATCGAGAAGTGAGGGCTCGCTTATATACCCACGCTGGGGTGTACAATAGCCAATAGCCATGTCTTTTCATTATTAATAATTATTTATTAATTATTATTTAGTTGTTATATTTATTATTTAATATCTTATTTATGTGTATTTTTATGTAGATAACATTGCCTTCCCCTTAAAAATGCTTTGTCCTCAAAGCACTGGTAACAATGGGTGTAACTGGCGAAAATGTTCTGATTCCCATGCTGCATCTTCTTCTGGAAGGTTTTTCCATTTAATAAGATATTCTTTGATTATGCGAGATCACAACTTTTTTTCTCTAGTGGCAATAATGGCTTCTGGTTCTAAAATGATTCTTCCTTCTTCATCCAACATAGGGAGCGGTGTTTGCAGCTTTTGGTGTTGTCCTACAACCTTTTTTAGACACGATACATGAAAAATGTTGTGGATACGACTTTTATCTGGTAATTCCAACCCATAAGCTACGTGACTGATTTTTTTGTTAATTTGATATGGTCCATAAAATTTCGGAGCTAATTTATTCTTTCCTTGATGTTTAAGAGATAACTGTTTGTAGGGTTGAAGTCTCACAAATACCCATTCTCCAACTTCGAATTCTCTTTTTGTTCGGTGTTGATCAGCTTGTTGGTTCATTTTGTTTCTTGCTATAGCTAAGTTTTCCTTGAGTATTTGAACAACTTTTTGACTTTCGTCTAAAAGATCTTTTACTGATACAACTTTTGTTTGATTTGTGGCTAACTCTTTCCAAGTTGGTGGTTGATATCCATAAAGAGCTTGAAATTGTGTCATTTTAGTTGATGTGTAATATGTGGAGTTATACCACCATTCAGCGAGGTGCAACTATTGAAGCCATTTATTTTGCTTATCAGTGACGAAGCAACGAAGGTAAGTTTCTAAGCACTTGTTGACAATTTCTGTTTGTCCATCTGTTTGAGGATGATAAGCTGAGCTCATATTAAGAGACGTCCCGATTTGTCTGCAAAACTCCCTCCAAAAGTTCCCTTTAAACTTGGCATCTCTATCACTGACGATGACCTTGGGAAAACCATGTAATTTATAAATGTTTTTACAGAAGACTTCAACTATTTGTTTTGCGGAGTCTGTTTTTCTTACTCCCATAAAATGTGCATACTTGGTTAGTCTGTCTACTATCACTAAGATTTTATCTTTTCCTTCTGATATGGGTAATCCTTCAATGAAATCCATTGAAATTTCTTCCCATTTTTGGTTAGGAATATGTAATGGATGGAGTACCCCAGGTGTTGATATATTTTCATTCTTGTTTCTTTGGCAAAGGTCACATTCTGCTACATATTTTTGAATATCTGTACTCATCCCTTTCCAAAAGAATGATTGACGAGCATTATAATATGTTTTGAAAAATCCAACGTGACTTGCAGCTGGACAATCACGAGCTTCTTGAAGTACCTTGGTTTTAAATTTTGAATTGGTATTCAAATAAATTCTTCCTTTATACAATAAGATGTCATTCTTTCATTCAAACTTGGGGTATTGGGTTAAATCATTGATTATGGAACATGTCTCTGTGTTTTTGGCATATTCAATTTGGATTTCGTTTAACCATTCCGGAATTGTTATTGATACTGCAAAAACTTGTGCTTCTTCATCTTTTCGTGAGAGGGCATCAACCACTATGTTATCTTTTCCTCTCTTATGTAATATCTCCATATCAAATGTGGCAATTTTTTTCTATTCATTTATGTTGTTCAGTAGTCAATCTTTTTTGTTGTAACAAATATTGTAGGCTATTATGATCGGTACGTATCAAGAACTTGCTTCCTAAGAGATATTGTCTCCATTTGGTTAATGCATGCATGATTGCAAACATTTCTTTATTGTATGTGGGCTGTAAGCATTATTTTTTGTTTAGTTTCCTGCGTTCAAATGCTATTGGGTGTCCATCTTGCATCAAGACTGCTCCGATCCCAACACCTGAAGCATCGCATTCAATTATGAAGGAATTTGAAAAGTCGGGTGTAGCTAACACGGGGGTTGTGGACATAATTTTCTTTAAATTTTCAAAACTTTTTTTAGATTCTTCATTCCATTAGAAGGAGTTTTTCTTTGGGAGATTTGTTAGGGGGGTAGTTAAATGAGCATAGTTTTTGACGAATCTTCAATAGTATCCTGCCAAGCCTAAAAATCCTCTTAATTTAGATATACTCTTTGGTCTGGGCCATTTTGTAATTGCTTTGATTTTGTTTCGATCTACCTTGACTCCCTTTTTGGATATAATGTGACCTTGATACTCTACTTCCTCCTTGTCGAAAGTACATTTTGACATTTTTGCATACAATTGATTTTTTTCTAGAATATACAATACTTGTCCCAAATGATTTACGTGTTTCCTCCATGTTTTGCTGTACACCAGAATGTCGTCAAAGAAGACTAAGACATATTTTCTTAGGTGTGGATGAAATAGTTCATTCATAGCTGCTTGGAAGGTAGCAGGGGCATTAGTTAGCCCAAAGGGCATCACCTTGAATTCGTAGTGTCCTTCGTGAGTCTCGAAAGTGGTCTTGGGTACATCTTCTAATCTTACCCTAATTTGGTAATATCTTGATCTCAAATCAAGTTTTGAAAAAAATCTGGCTCCATGAAGTTCATCCAACATTTCGTCGATGAAAGGAATGGGAAATTTATTCTTGATTGTTATCTTGTTAAGCCCACGATAATCTATGCATAATCTGAAAGAACCATCTTTCTTTCGTACTAATACAACTGGGGCTGCATATGGGCTTCTACTTTTTTTGATAACACCACATTTTAACCAGTCTTGGACTAATCTTTCTATTTCTGTTTTATGATGATGGGGGTATCTGTATGGTCTAACCTTGATTGGACTTGATCCCGATTTAACTTCAATTATATGTTCAATTCTTCTTTGTGGAGGTAAGTCCATGGGAAGGTCTTGAAATACCTTCTTGTGTGTTTGAATTAGATCTTGGATTTCTAAGTTTTTGGAGTCCTGTTCTGGTTCTTGTATTCCCATTAGTGGTATTGGATAAAATAGGCAGTTGCTCCTTTTCGGATCATTTTTTTCATCTGTTGGGATGATACAACTTGTGTTTGGGGAGGTTGAAAACCATATAATTTATAAGTTTGCCCTTGCCATTTGAATTTGATGAAATGCTCTTGATGATTGACTGAGTATGTGCCTAAAGTTTGCAACCATTGAACTCCTAAAACCACGTTTACTCCTCCGAGGGGTACAGTGTAAAATTCGGATTCCAAATTGAAATCTTGAATTTGGAGTTTCACCTTATGGCATTTTCCTACATTTTCGATTTTCTTACCATCTGCAACCATCACCTTCATGTCTGGGACTGGATATACAAACAATTTGAGGTTCCTTGCAACATTGATGTTGAGAAAATTGTGGGTACTTCCTGTGTCGATTAATACTGTGACATTATCTTTTTTTATGTGTCTTTAATTTGAGTGTTTGTGATTGGCTAATGCATGTGATGGCTGCTAATGATATTCTTGGTGTGTCATTACCCATGAGATTTGACACGTCATTTTGGCTGTTTTCCATTTCTTTAGTTACTGATTCTTCTGAGTTTGATTCATCATTGTTTTTTGCTTGACAAGTGTATAATTTTTTTGAATTATCTTCTATGCGACACCTGTGTCTTGGGTCCCATTTTTCTGCACAACGTTTACATTTGCCTTCTCTTATTCTTTGGTAATCCAGACTTCTTCTATTTTCTTCTCGTAAGTTGGGTGGTATATATTTGTCAGTTTCTGTGTTTGTGTTCTGGTTTATGTTTCTTCTTGAATAAAACTTGCTGAATCTTGATTGGCCTTCTAGCTTTTCTTTTGCTTCTTTTGCCTTGCATCTTGCTATTTCAACAGTAGTGACCTCATGCAATTTTAACTCGTCTTGGATATGCGGCTTGAGACCACCTATGTAAGATTGGAGTAATTGATCATCAGATAGTCCAAATACTCGGGTGGCAAGGGATTTCCATTGATGTGTAAATTCATCTACGCTGCCTTTCTGCTATAACCTGGTGAGTTTTGAAAAGAATTCTTGCTCCGAAATGCCCTCGAATCTTTTAAAAAAATCATTTTTGAAGGAGTTCCAAGTGTATGACTGGATTATTCCTTTCCACCATATGTACCAATTGTATGTAGTGCCTTCGAGGTACATGGATGCGTATTTAACCTTTTTTTCATTGGTTGTAATATTATATATATGGAAATATTCTTCAGTTTTGTTAAACCAAGCCACGCATTGGTTATCGCCGTCGTTGTATTTTGATAGTTCAATTTTGGCTTTGGGAGGATAAATCATTAGGGGTTGATATTGTGATATGGGTTGGGAATTTAAATTGTAGGGAGGCGGTGGCGGTGGCGGTGGTGATGTGTTGGATGTGCGTGAATCACTTGGCTGTGATTGGGTGGCTTGTTGGTGCCCTTGATCTTTTATTAATTTTAAAAGCTCATCATGCTTTGCTTCCTGATGTTGTGTTATTAGACCCAGACTTTGTTGCAAATTGTCTTTTATTTCTCTTTTAAAGTTTCCCAAACCTCGTTGTCTTTAAGTTCTTGCTTTAGAATTTCCACGCCTTTTCGTAATTTGCTTTCGACTTCCTTTGAAATTTCTTCTTTTAGATGATGAGTCAACTCTTGTCTGAGTGCATCATTACTGACCTTTATTTCCTCATTAGTTTTTTGTAATGCCTTTTCGAGTAATTGTCGGGCATTTTTGCATTCTTGGTCTATTTTTTTGATTTGGGTTTTTAATTCAACCATTTTTCTGGTATTTGGGGGTGAATATTTTCCTGCAATTTTGACTAGATTTAGGATGCCCTTAAATAATCAACTTTAATATAAAGTTAAATATTTAAAGTTAAAGTTTTAATAAATTTATATGATTGACCTTTATAAAAAAAATTAACGATTTATAATTTTTTTTTTTTTTAAAGTGGGGCTTTATGAAATAGTACGACCGTACGTTTAGAGTTTAATAATTGGTGGGGATAGGTTGGCCGACGGTGAGAGGGTTTGTCGGGGAAGTTTGTTGGGGAAGTGGTCAAGGTGCTGTTAGGGGAGATGGTGACGGGGGATGTGGTCGAGGGGGCGGGTGGGGTTATACTGTTGGGTTGCAGAATGTATGGGGAAGGGGTTTTGGGTTTGCAGGTGATGTGACAGGAAGAATACGTGGAGGGGCGTGGATGGGAGCAGACTGCGGGGCAGGGAAATGGCTTGGCAACGGGGGAGGGAAGGTTTATGGAAGTTACGGGGGAAGGGAAGGGCTGTGGGAGAGGGGAAGAGGAACGAAAAAGGAGTGTGGTCGGGAGTGGAGAGGGATTGCGGGAATGGCGTGTGAGGAGTGTGAGGGAATGGCGTGAGAGGGACTGCGGGGGGGGGGCTGCGGAAAAGGTGAGACTATAGCGTGAGGGCTGGGCGCGTGTGAGTGGATGTAAAGGGAGGCTAGTGCGTAGGAGTGAAAAAAATGGAGAGGGTTACGAAAGGGGGTGTGGGGAATGAGGAGGAGCGACTTGCTCTGATACCAATGTAATAAATAGACCAAAGCTACCAAATTGGAATAATAAATATATTGATAAAATGAATAATAATGGATGATTACAATCGAGAAGTGAGGGCTCGCTTATATACCTTTATGTACATAATACTTTCCTCCACTGTGAAACGCATCCCTAGAATCATCTACGGATCCAACAATTTTGGCGTTTTTTATAATACAAAAAAAGGTTTTTTGTGCTGATTTCATATTCTTTGAATTTCAGTCCATGTACCCACTAGAGGAGAAGTTGAGATGGCCGTAACCGGATACGGTGGGCCGCTTTTACCCACCATTTCAGGGCTCCCTAGATGGGGTCGTCTGAGTGGCGAGCACCAGTGGAACGTTTACGGTTTGCTTGAATGGTGAAAGACACTAGTGGAGTGTTTACATATTCCTTGAATGGTTTCGGGGCCAACGACTTGTTTGATATGGAGCGAGGGGACATTTGACTGAAAAATATATAAAAAATGTAAAGTTATATACATCAACAACATATTAATGACTATACTATTTATTAACTATATTAAATAAACTAATAACTATACTATTTATTTTACAATATATTAAATTAATCTATACTATACTATTTAATAACTATATTCAACCTATTAATAACTATACGATATAAATTTATAATATTAAAAGATAATATATATATTAAAGTAATAAATTAACATTTACAAATTTATATATGTTTACAAAATTTAATGTATTAATTTATTTTGTATAAGTATCATATATATTAATTTATAATATATTTAAAGGATTATATATATGGTTGTTAAAGTGTATATATATACTAAGTCCCTGAGGTGTAGGACAGTCGGTGACAGTGTGCTGTTAAGGCACTCTTTGATGTTAAAGTCACCGGTTTGAAACCTGTGGGGACAAAAAATCTAGCCATGCTAAGGGTTGGTGTGGCTCAGGCCGGGTGCGATCCCTGGGTGATTTTGACGGCTTAGATGCCCCTGAGTCGCGGTTTCTTAGCCACAGGTTAGTCCCACATGTCACGGACAAACTAAAAATATAAAAAAAATAAAAATAAAGCATATATATATACTAATTAGATCTTATAAACTTATGCCATTAAAAAATCATACTTTAAGTTAAGTTTTTATATTTATATTATAATTTATAATTTATATATTAAAGTATAAATTAAAATTTATAAATTTATATATTAAAGTATAAATTTAAATTTATAAATTTAAATATATTTACAAAATTCAATATGTCCTACCAAAGGTTTATTTTAGGTGGCCAAGTTTTGTGTACATATAATGATGAAGTTGCATGTCGGGATCTTTAGATTGTATCAACAGACGTTAGACCAATAGCCATGGATATTGTAGCCTTTTCCCTGCTTTGGAGAATATATATATATATATATANTATTAAAGTATAAATTAAAATTTATAAATTTATATATTAAAGTATAAATTTAAATTTATAAATTTAAATATATTTACAAAATTCAATATGTCCTACCAAAGGGTTATTTTAGGTGGCCAAGTTTTGTGTACATATAATGATGAAGTTGCATGTCGGGATCTTTAGATTGTATCAACAGACGTTAGACCAATAGCCATGGATATTGTAGCCTTTTCCCTGCTTTGGAGAATATATATATATATATATATATATATATATATATATGGGTACTATATATATATATATATATAGTACCCATCGTTTCCCCGCCGTATCCGGATCCTAACTTTTCAAAAATCTGACGGAGCCAGATCCGGATCCGAATCCTAGTAACTTAGCATGACCCACAGTTTTCGTTTGATGTTTTCATCTATGCAATAACATGAATTTTTAAATTAGGAGCCTTTCCTGGATTGCTCTCTTAAAAATGAATTGCTAAGTAAGTTAATACAGTTGAAAAAATGCTTTGAGAGGCACACTTATCCTCCTATGGGTGACATTTTGGAGTTAACAAAACATTCTGACATTTCTAGCCGTATTTTAACTGGCCATCCATGCAAAAGAATGACAGAGTATATTTGACAATGTGAACTTTGTAGCCAATCCAATACATTCAGTGAGATGCCTGGCTTATATCAGCCTTTACCTGTTCCTTAACAACTCTAGGCATCTGTTTCAATTGATTTCATTAGTGGACTCCCCATGACACAACAAAAGTGTGGCTATATTTTTGTTGTTGATTTGTCAATTTTCTGAGATAGTTATTGTTATCGCAGAATTTTTACTTATTACAAAGCCCCAACACAAGTCCCCAAATCCGCGTAACTACAGGATAACCCACCACTGTCACCTTAGTAGGAAATCCCCATGTTTTAGTGATGGATGAGGTCCACCACAGGGGAGGTGTCCCCAGTAACCTCAAGGGATCAGATAGCAAGTGATATAACCAAGCTCGTAACACCCTCTCACTGGTTACCTAAGTCAAAGGTCTATGTCTGTGGAATTGAGGCAAAGGGAAGTATTTTGGGTACTTGCCTGGAACAAGAACAAATATAGCATATATATAGCAATTTCCAAGTACCAGTATGGTAGTAATACCTCAAGAGACAGTAGACAATGAAAATATATGCTAGTTGATACAAAATTGCAGCAAACTAACAGTCTACAACAACAAATAGTATTTTGTAACGGCCACAAGAAATTTAATTCAGAATTGCGAGAAAAGATAGTGAAAACTTGGCATTTGTCTAATAGATCAATTATCAATTATTACAAGCAATTTCTGAGTGAGTTAGTCTAATGTTAGACTGGTGTAAGGAGCAAATTTAAGTAAATTAGATGGCTGTAGCAGTGTTTTGCAACAGCAGCAAGATAGCTAGTGGATTAAGCTAAGCTAGGGTTAGAAAAGGTTGAAAGCTTTAGAGAATGATGTTTGAAAGTTTGTTTGATCAAATTCCCTTCACAAGAGCACTGAAAGTAGTGCCTTTTGGGCTATGGAGTCATTTGCAACAAAACTATAATATGACTTGGAGAATAATGATAGCAATGTCTAAGGAAATGTGGTGAAGTTTAAAGTGGTAGCACCTTAGGGCCTTAAACTTCAAGCCTTAAGAGAGGAATTTGCTAGATTGCAAGCACTTTTGAGCTCTAGCAAATTCTTTTCCTTCCTTAGATTCTTTAAATTAAATAGCAATAAGCTTCTAGAACCAAACTCTTAAAATGCTAGCATTTTAGGGCTTTAGGAGTTTACCCTAGACAATAGTGCCTTAACAATTAATGGATGAAATGATCTAGAAAGAGGAGGAAACACCTTATGCTCCTCTCCTAGGGTTTAAACAAACAATATATCTTCAATATGAACAAGTAAAATATATCATAAACATCTAAGACATGAAATGAAATTGCAGATTTTACTTACTTCACCAAGATTTAACCATGCACAAACCTTAGTTACAGAAAATTTCACCAAGAATAAGCCAAGAAACATCCAAAACTTGCCTCCAAAAGATAGCGCACAAGTAAAAGAGACCAAGAGCTCCAAAGATAGAGAAAATTTCAGTCCAATTCCCTCTTGTGAGAGGAAAGTGTTCTGTCCAAATGAATTGGGAAGGTCTCTTATTTATAAGAGACCTTGCAACATAATTTTAAAAATGTCAATGTCAAATAAAGAGGACCGACCTCACAAAATGCCCTTATAAATCATAGAAATCCAAATTTTACATAAAGTAATCTCTAGAAAGGTGTCATCATCCCTTCTTAGGTCGACGTTGAGCCCCAAAAGTGAGATGTTGTGTTGGAAGTGTGCAACATTAGGCCTCCAAAGGCCATAAACCATGCCACACATGCCCAAAAGTCATGTCACAAGCCCTCTTCATCAAAGCATCATTTCCATCAAACCCTAGCCCTCTCAATGGTGACGTCATGGGCTAGATGGGTGACGTCTAGGCCTCCAAACGCCAACGTCCAAGTGGAAGAAGGTGGGAGCTCACCAACAAGTCATGCCTAGGTGCCTCCAAATGCAACGCCCTCAATCACCAAGGTGTAACGTCTGTCGTCAGGTGGTGCTCCAGACGTGGGGTATGGCATCCATCCTCAGGTTTCAAAGCCCTCATGGAGGTTCGAACAAAGTCATCTCTTCATGAATACCTGTTCACTGGGCGAGGTCCCGCAAAGAGAAACAGATGCGCCCGTTGGGTTGCCAATATGTCGTCTTTTTCTGCCATTCGAGTTATTCATTTTTATCATTTTACCTCACCCTTTACTTATTTATCGCCATTCCTACCATAAATATTCAGAAAAGCACCATGGTACACCCCCATATGCTCAAGTTGTTAATTATCATGTATTTCCTTCATTTCTAGTGAATTAATCAGAATTATAAGTTGGTTTTCTAATGATGGTTTTATGAGTTGAGTAATGCAATCCTGCAATAGTCAGTTCCAGGTTTCCTGCAACAACGCATGTTTTCTGCTGCACAGTTCTTGCAACACCATCATTGTTCCTCATACTTCCATGTGTCCAATAGATAAATGGGCACATAGATATCATAGTTGGAGGCTTCTAGATGGTTGTGTATGAATCGGATCATGCCTAGGTCACACGTGTGAGTCTCCATGTAGTCGGTCCAAGTTATGATCAAAATTAGTAAACAGTTTCAAACAACCAACTTCCAATGCGATTTCTGGGCAGATGAAGATATATCTCGAAAATCCAAGACATGGGTTTTGTGCAGAAGAGTCCAAATTGGTTTCTAGGCGAACCGATTTTCAAAATTCGAAACGGTTTGAGAGATAAGGGCAGATCTTCAAGGTGAACTTTCTAAGAAATTCTTCAGCGCTCAAATTTCTGCAGTTACTGCTTTTGTGGGCAAATTTGGTTTTGTCAAAGATTATGTTATTGGTTTCCATACTATTCAAACAACATTAATTAACCTCCAATTCCTTAATAAAATTTGTAATGGGTGTAGATCCATGTATTTGGGATATAATCTCATTTTGTTGTAACTATTTTCCTTCTTTATTTTGAAAGCCATCTGTATAAATGTGAGGAGAATTATTGAAATGAGGGAGAAGGAGGAGGTTGAGGCTGAAGAGAGCATTAATGAAATCATGGGGAGAATTCTGGAATAAAAAACTTGTTGCAGATCAAAAGCTTTCTATCATAGTCTTTCTTGGCAGGGTATGCCAAGAGTTCATAGTTTATAAGCACTTCAGGATTTATCTCTACATATATTTTGGCGAGCACTTCATAAGTTTACGAAATTCGAATTGATGATAAAATGTAACAGAATTATCTTCGAATAATTTGACTGACATTATTGGTGCTGTTGTCGGGGAAGTGCTCAAGGAGTTAGTTTTGAAGTGAGTGTGGGATTGTTTCTTCTAGCCTTTTGGTTTGATTCACTACTCATGTCAATAGGCTCCTGGTGACAACATGGCCTTAGTAGAATGAGAATTCGAGTGGTTGCTTTGCCTTGAAATTTGCTTTGTAAGTTTTTGATCTAAAAAAACCCCATGCAATAACCTATGTGCAAGACAAAGAATATTGACCAACAGGAAGAACTTCAGAATGCTCAAGATTTTGCTACTCCAAGAACTTTCTCAATTCTTGGTGGCACTTGGAGATAGATTTGAAGAGTCAGAAGAACCAGATTTACAACAAGCAGATCTAGAAGCCTTCTTTAATTGTCCTTGCAAGTCTGCAGGGGAATCTAAAGAACCATGGACAACATCCAACGAAGAGTAGACAATGGAACCTGAGATCGCATAGTTCCTTGCAAGTTTTCCTTTGTGCAAAAGCCAAGTACTTGAATATCTGCAGGCTGTGACAAAGGAGGGCATGCAAGTTAGTAAAAATGAAGAAGAAAACATAAGGACGAGTAACTACATTGAAGACTGGTTCTAGGCAATCATTCGGCCAAAGCACCACTTCTTGGCATCAAATCAATCAGACTAGATGGTTCCTCATATCTGGACAGTCATTGAGGTTTATTTTTCATATTTGGATTTGAGCATATTTGTAATCCTGTTGCGTACATGGCTTCATTGGAAGTACTCCTACACTCGAAAATGTTTCGTTTTTCAAGTAGGATAGGATAGTTAATAAATAAATCAATAAATGCTACATATAGATGATTGGCTCAATTCCAAGTATAGCTCGACAACCTAGTGTAGTAGACTTTTGCAGCAGTCTCTGTTCCTGCAGAAGGTTACTGCATCAACCTATTTCTGTTCCTGCAACATATTGTCTCTGTTCCTGCAGAAGGTTCCTGCAACAGACTGTCTTTGTTCCTGCATAAGTAGTTACAACAATGACCATCATGTCAAAGGGATGATTTTTTGTAACAAAACACTCAACATACCTGCAATAGACTTCTCTATTTCTGCAGTAGATTACTTTTCTGTTTCTGCAGTATAATGTCAAAATAATCTCGAACAACCATGTTGCTCAAAGGTTATGAAATATGAATGACAACACATGAATTTGGAACACTGAAGCGCACGCATAAGCAGAAAAGAAGTATCACAAAAACATGAGTCAATTTCTTATGAACAATGTCAACATTAAAAGTGTGCGATAACAAGAAGGCAATATTTACAAAAGTTGGTTCTATATTTACAGTTCCAACTCCTTCAGACCATCTTCAACATACTCTTTTTAGCCCAAATATTCAAGCATCCAATGTTCATCTTCTGCTCAGATCATCACATCTTCATACATCACATCAAAGTCAGAGCAAAGTCAATTCAGTGGACATCATCTTTAGCTTCGACATACATCCATTTCAAGCTTTCAAGGAGGTAAACTTAAGGTAAAACTAGTTTTAAGACTTTTTGATTTGTTAGAAATTTTGGAAATTATGATTAGAGACTACTATAAGCGTGACATTTATAAATTCCATCCTATGTTACCATTTCAATTTGTTTCCATCTCTTTCACTTTCCAAACTTACCTTTTCGATATACTTCACCCTTCACTTTTGAACCTCTCATCATCCAATTATTGTTAAACCATGATCCAATGAAGTAATAATTTGACTGTAATGGGCTTATGGTAGCATTATTGCTTCTCTTTAAACAAGAATCAAAGTACAACGGTGTTCATTATGATAATACCATTATGATCTATCTTCAGCTGTGCCACAACAAAGTATGATTACACACAGAAAAACATAGTGTGCATTTCACTTACACCTACCACAAATAAAATAAATAAAGTACAACAAGAAGGGTTTGTAAGTGTCTTTAAAGGTATATCTGCAAGGGAAGAGAACTCAGTGTTCTGAATATTTGTATATATCAGTCTATTGACCTACCATGTCCATACTTGATCATTTTTTGTCTGCCATATAGAGCAAGGTTACCAGAACTGGACCGGAACCGGTAAAACCGGTCGGTTCACAGACTCCACCGATTCAAACCGCCCCTTCAAACCACCTGTGACTGGTTTCGTACGGAACCAATTTTTTTCCTCAAATCGACCGGTTCCGTACAATCGACTTACATCTGGAAAAGTGAGGGGAGATTCAATTTAAAAAAAATAAATAAGAAAAGTGGCATGCATGGAAATGTTCTAAAAATGTCTATAGCCCCTAATAAACCTATAAAAGCAACCCCACCCCCTCTATTTCACTCACACTACTCATTTGGGTTCTCTTGAGTTTGTGAGCTAAGGGTTTTTGTTGATTTTAGAGAGCTGATTGCAGGGATGATTTGGAGAGGTTGCTAGCCTGATTTGAAGAGTTGCTTGTTGGGCTCATTTGGAGAGTTCTTTTGCTGAGTTTCTTAGACCAGATTTGGAGCAGATTTGGAGCAGATTTGGAGCAGTTTTCTTGGGTAGATTTGGAGCTTGTTTTTTTGGGCAGATTTCAAGGTATGTAAACTATGCACTTACTCCCCAAAACCATAGTGATTACTCTCCTTAAAATTATTGTTGTTTTCTCCTAGCAATAAAAAAAACATAGGGTTTTTATTTGCAGATTTTTATTTGTTTCCATGGCTCCTAATGATAAGAGGGATATCCAGCATGGCTTCATTGTCAATTGATTGATGGGAAAATAGTTTGTAATTATTGCCAAAAGGAGGTTGGTGGGGGAGGTATTCATAGGATCAAACAACATTTAGCCCATGCAAGGGGGAATATAAAACCATGCCTGAAAGTTTCTGATGAACTAAAAGCTAAGATGTAGGGCCTTCTTGATGCCTATCAATCAGATAAAGCCAAGAATAAGAAGGTTCAAAAAGAGGTGGGGAGAAGTAGTAGTGGAACTCGATTTGATAGTGATCTTCAAGATAGAATGCCTAGTTTTGAGGAATCCTTTGCTTCCCAATCCCTGGGCGTGATCCTTATACCTATCCTAGGGAAGAACATGTTGGTGGAAGTGGTGCTGGTGCATCAACATCCAAAAGGCCTTGTGGTAACCTCGAGTCATTTTTTGTACCCCGCACTACCTCTAGTGCTCAGCCCACTATTGATGCCAAATGGAAGAAGATATAAAGGGAGGCTGCTTGGGAATGCATTGCTAGGTGGTGGTATGATGCAGACATACCTTTCAATGCTGCAAGGTCTGTTTATTATCAACCTATGTTGGATGCTGCAGTTTCATGTGGTTCGGGCTTCAAGGGACCTGGTTATGAGGATATTAGGGGGAATCTTTTAAAAAATGAAGTTGAAAGTGTAAAAGAATACCTCATAGAGTTCAAGGAGTCATGGTCTAAAACAAGGTGCACAATCATGTCTGATGGATGGACTGATCAACGATCTCGCACCATTCTCAACTTCCTTGTTGCTTGCCCTAAAGAAACTATGTTCCTTAAATCAGTGGGTGCATTTGATCAAGTGAAAGATGCAAATTTACTATTTCGTCTTTTGGATGAAGTAGTTGAGGCGGTGGGGGTGCAGAATGTTGTACAAGTTATCACAGAGAATGCCTCAAATTATGTTGCAGTTGGAAGGATGTTAGAGGAAAATCATCGTACCATTTGGTGGACTCCATGTGCAGCCCATTGTTTGGACCTCATGCTTGAGGATATTGGGAAAATTGAATGGGTGAAAAAAATAGTGGAACAAGGTAAAAACATAACAAGGTACATTTACAACCACACATGGGTTTTGAACCTTATGAGAAAAAAGACTGGTGGAAAAGAGCTTGTTAGGTCAGCTATCACATGTTTTGCAACGAATTTTCTTATGTTGCAATCCATGATCGACCAAAAAGCCAACCTGAGGAAGATGTTCTCTTGTGATGATTGGAATGCATCTCAATGGAGCAAGATGGCCGAAAGGCAAAGGGATTGTTGAAAAAGTGTATGAGAAAGCATTTTGGAAAAGGGCAGAGGAGATAGTGTTATTTAGTGCGCCTCTTGTCAAAGTCTTGAGAATGGTGGATGGTGATAAACCAACCATGGGTTTTGTTTATGAGGCCATGGATCAAGCCAATGAGGCAATAAAGGAAGCATATCAGGGTAAAAGACAAAAGTATCTTCCTTTGTGGAGAATCATTGATGAAAGATGGAATAAACAATTCCATCGGCCTTTACATGCTGTAGGATATTACTTGAATCCCAGGTAAGTAGTAAGTAATTTCAAAGTTTTTAAGATATATTATTAAATTTTAATTGCAAATGTTTAAACTTTATCTAATGTTTCAAAGTTTAAACTCATTGACTCTTAAGTTTTAACTCTTTGAAAGGTACCATTACACAAAAGATTTTGAAGCAGAATGGGAGGTAAAAGAAGGATTATACAAATGCATTGAGCGCATGGTCCCTGATTCCAACAAAAAAGATGAGATACACAACAAACTCTTGCATTTCAATGAGAGTATTGGTACCTTTGGCATGACTATGGCTGTTCGAAGTAGAGCAAAAGATCCACTAGGTAAGTAATTGTAAAGTCTTTTAATTATATTATTCATGGAAAAAATCAAGTCAAACTTTCAAACTCCTTTGCTAAATCTTCTTTGTCTTTACAAGCAGCTTATTAGTGGCAACAATTTGGTAGTCTGTGCCATGAATTGCAGAAATTTGCAGTTCATATATTGAGCTAGACATGCAGTGCTTCTAGGTGTGAACGCAACTAAAGTGTTTTTGAGCGTATACACACTAAGAAGAGAAACCGTTTCGAGCAAAAACGGTTGAATGATATGGTATTTGTTCACTATAATTTTAGGTTGAGGTGCAACCAGTTGTTGAACAAGACCCCTGAATCCAACAACATATTCTTGGATGATGTTGATCCCTCATCAGATTGGGTTGTGGAGACTCAGCCAACAACTTTTGACAATGAAGACCTTTCCTGGATGGATTTGGATCCCGAGCCACATCAAGAGAATGCGTGCACTGATGTTGCAACTGTATCTTTGCCTTCTGTACCAGGGGAATCAAGCCAGGCTCAGAATCCCCCTGTTGAGTCTACTCATGTTGAGGATGTAGATGATGAGTCTGAGTCTGAGTCTGAGTCTAAGTCCTTTGAGCCTGAGTTTTAGTATGCAGATTAAGATTATTAGATTGTATTGTCTCTATTCTCTAGCCTCTAGCCTAGACTCTAGAGTTATTTTTGGACTTTATAGGCCATTTATAGGCTTTTTGATATTGTATTTTTTTTCCGAATATTCATATGACTATGGAGTGTGTTGACCACCTATTCAACTAGGGGGTCAACTCCATGTACCATGAAGATAGGCATCATCAAATGCTACCAAGTTAAAGACTTCCCGGTTCTATAAGGCAGTGTTGGCGTTCAGCTTGTATTTTTGTAAATGGAATTTCCGCTCCCCTGTGTGGGGTAATAATGTAATAGGCCTGCATGGATCATAGTTAGGTCAGTTACCTTAGGACTTCATCATTAGAGGAGTCCCTTTCAATGAGTGTTTTTTTTCCTTAGGTTATTAATTTGGCCTAACCAGCCTTATTAATTTCCCTTAAGTTTTTCACTCCCACAAATAATTCCTCCAAAGTGGTGAAAGACGTTCTAATGGTTTCGTCCTCTGGTAGCTAGTGTTTAGGAATGATGTAAACGACCATGTAAGACATCTCTCAAAGTTTTGCGGAATTCCGTCGAGTCTAGATAGTTTTTTTTTTCTTAATTTATTAAAATTGCCTAAGTTGGGTAATTTTAATTATTTTTGATAAAAAATGTAAAAACTAGGTCCCTGGGCTTTTACTAGGGGTATTTGTGCTCAAAGGAAATGGAATGAGACCCCCTACACCCTTGGACCAAGTTTCAACTTAGTTGAACAACTTTTGCTAGGTGTTTGTCCATAGGGAGTCTTAGTCAGTCAAAACAACAATTTTAATTGCTAGTCATGACATAGTAAAAATGTCATTTTTTTGTAAATTGAGCTAAATGTGTGAAGTAAAGATGGGAGATGATGATTAAACCCATTCCTAACCTACCCAAACCCCTTTCTAACCTTTACACACCCCCTAGACTCAACACTCACTTAAACCAATTCGCCCCCCTAGGGGATTTGCGCCCCCCTTCATGTGAAAACCTTTGAACATGCAATAACTTGAGGTGTGGGGTCCTCTCTCCATGGGTGCGCCCTTCTAAGCCTTCCACATCACCCATTAGCCATGGCCCACACCCTCCAGGTGATTCCACCTCATCAATCCATGCCCAAACCCTAAGAAGTGCGCCCCCTCCTTGAGATCCTCTCATTTGCTTGGTGGTTGACACTTGGCTCTCATCCAAGAGGGATCACTTTGCCTCTCCAAGTATAAATGAAGGCCCTCTCACCCTCATTTCTTCACCATCTCTTGAGCTATTGTTATGCTACCAAATTCACTCCTCACACTTCTCATCTCTCCCGTCTTGCTTCATTCATCCTTGCTCTCATTTTTGGAGAGAAACTTGTAGCAACTAGTTGCTGGAAATTCCTACTTGGTTAGTAAAAGAGCTTTGGAGGACATTGGTGTAGCAAAGATTAGTCTTGGTACATCTATACATTTGAGGTGATATTGTGTCTTTTGGAGCATTTCTTTGAGATATAGAGTAGATTTCCCAAACAAACTAGTTTGCTTGGGTAGATTTTTCAATAGTGTAGTTGTTGATCTATTTGAGTAGGGTAGTAGATGCTACAAATTAATTTGTATTGTTTATCTATCTCACTCCTATTTGCTCTTATCTCACAGTTTGTTTCATGAGTTGTAGGTTGTCTCAAGGGTTTGCAAGACTAGCGTTGAGCTAGAAGATTGCTTTCACAACCTACTTTGAGCCTCTTAGCTTTTCTATTTCCATTTTCTGTTCATATCATATCAGATTATTTGGTTTGCTGACACTTTAGAATGGGTCAATAAATCTTTATACTTGCTGAAATTTTTATGTAGAAAATTTCTATGTTAAAACATAAATTTTCTTAACATTTTTGTGTGTTTTGCAGCATTTCCAGCATTCAATAGCTTTCGTTTTTAGCAGATTCTCGCCAGTACAAGAGGAAGTGTTGCCAAAATTTGGTCTTAAAACAAACAAGGAAGACATCTCTTGGTTGGATAACAATTCCCAACTCTTCTCTCATCATTCTAGCATTGTAGCAAGCCCTAGGGAGTCCCTTGAGGCTTGCATTCTTGTCTATATTTTTCTGTACATTGTAACTTAGTTTAGTGCTTACATCTTGGTGTGAACTTGGCCTAGCCAACCCCCAAAATCGTGAGGCTAGGTTTACTTTTTAATTTTTGCAATTTCCTTTTGTTTGCCCCACTTGTCATTAGGACAAGGTAGTGTGGCTAGGTTGCTTTAGCTTTCATTTCATTCTTTCTCAACCCTCTTTGGCACAAAATAGGAAGGCTTGCCTCAACCTTGTGCCATTGTAAATGGTTTGTTTATTTCAGATTTACTTTTCAAGCATTTTTTTTCTAATTGTTGCCTACACCTTGGAGTGAGCTTGGCTAAGCGAACCCCGAAAATCGTATGGCTAGTTTAATGTTTTGCTTCTAATATGTTTAAATGGCTTAAAATCATCGAGAAGTAGAAACAACACACTAATGCTAGCTTAGGCCCATGGAGGCATTATAATCTATTTCATGCTTCATCTATCTTTTACTTGCTAGTTTACATTTTATTGTTTTCTTGTCTTTAACTCATAATCTTTTACAAGCACTTATCTTTTATTTTTGCAAGTATCATGGGCATGTGGTGAATGGTTTAAGACAACTTGTATTTTATTTCTTGCAAGTTCTCAAGTTCTTATTTACTATTTCAAGCTTTATCTTGTGCTTAAGAACATTCACTCTTGCAAGCTCTTAAATTTCGGTTTTGGTTCAAGCACCCAATTTTTGGCAAGCAACATCTTGCCTAAACACCCTATCTCAATTTATCTTAGTCCATAGGCCTAAAATCAATTAGACTTAATAGGACACCCATTACTGACCCAACTTTGCCATTTAAACGAGGATTGGAAGGAAGCAACGAAAGGTGATAGGTCGGGGACGACCTCGTGGCGCTCAACATCCTTTTCGGGAGTACTTCTTTCCTTGGGTTGACCTGTGGAGCTAGGGTGGGCCTTGTTGCCTTACTTCTTGAGCATCCAACAACTACTTGGTACAAGCGGGGGGAGTATTGGGGTTGACACTTAGTTAGGATTCAACCTTCACTTAATAATTTTAACAATCCTTAATCCACTTTAACCATTGGGGCATCAACCTGGCATTTACATTTTATGGTTTACACTTAAATCTTGCAAGCTCTCAATTCACATTTTCTTTTCATGCAAGTTTATTTTAATGTTGTGGATAAATAACTAAGTGGTTCTTAAGTTGTGCCCTTTGCCCTTGGAGGCTTGTTTTAGGCATTTCAATTCTCATTTCAAGTTGTGTGTTGATCATTTGGTTTGGCCCTCCTTGAAGTTGCGCATCCTTTGGAGGCACTTCATTGTTGGGCTTTGTGTAATTTGTGTTGCCATTGAAAGCAATCACAATAGAGTTGTGCATCCTTTGGAGACACTCTATTGTTGAACATGCTAGGCTTGATGTGTTGATAAATCCTTTCCATTTGAATATCTTTATTTCTTGCACAATCAAGTAGTTGGGTTAGTGTTGTATCTTTGTTCATAATTGTATCATCTTTTGTATCTTGTGTTTGGTATCTCTTTGATATTCTTTATTGTAGATTTATATCTAATCTTGTTGTAAAGAAGTTTGTAATCTTGTGAAATCTATCTCCCTAAAACTCTAGTTGACCCCTTGCCCAATCTTAGGCACTAGTCTTAGTTGTCCTAGGAAAAAGGCTTGCTTTTCATTTCTATTTTTTGCACATTGCATTGCTGCCTTTGCATACAGGCTAGATCTTTTCCCCCAACCTTTAAACTAATTAAAACCATCTCCTAGAATTAACATCTAATCTCGCATAGTACCCCCCTTGGCTTCCCTAGGAGTAAGCCTAGACGGAAGAGGTTCAAGTCAAAGTGACAGCGTGGGCTTTGAACTTAGGCATTGTACCTCCAAAGACACACTAAGTGAGCAGGACTTAGCTCACGTTTGCAAGTGTGTATAAGGACGGCAACAAAGTGCACTTACTCTTAGTGCTATTTTGGTATTATACACTATTACTTGTTAGATATATATGAGAAACTTTGCAAATTTGTGTATAATGGTTTGGATTCACATGGATGCACATGAATATGTATTTGTTTTTCAAAATTTGAATATTTTATAAATTTTTAGTGACCGTTTTTTTGATTCGGTTTTTTGGGTTGACTGGTTAAACGACCGGTCCGGTTTTGGTAACTTTGATATAGAGTATGCTAAACCCATTAAGCAAGTATAGTCAAAGTAGATTAGGTTTTCTTGATCAGGAGATCATCAATTCCCTACTCCATTGGCATGAGGACATGCCAAATTTCAGGTGTGGGGGAGATGTTGGCTCACCAACATGTTGTCTTTTTTCGGTATTCGAATCATTCATTTTGATCATTTTACCTCACCCTTTACTTATTTGTCGCCATTCCTACCATAAATATTCAGAAAAGCACCATGGTACACCCCCATATGCTCAAGTAGTTAATTATCATGTATTTCCTTCATTTATAGTGAATTAATGAGAATTATAAGTTGGTTTTCTAATGATGGTTTTATGAGTTCAGTAATGCGATCCTGCAATAATTAGTTACAGGTTTCCTACAACAACACAGGTGTTTTGCAGCACAGTTCCTGTAGCACGTGTGAGTCCTCAAGCACTTGGTCCAGGCTATGATCAAAATTAGTAAACAATTTCATACAACCAACTTCCGATGCAATTTCTGGCCAGATGAAGATATATCTCGAAAATCCAAGACATCGGTTTTGTGAAGAAGGGGGTCCAAATTGGTTTGCTCACGGTCTGATTTTCAAAATTCGAAATGGTTTGAGAGATAATGGCAGATCTTCAAGGTGGACTATCCAAGAAATTCTGTGGCGTTCAAATTTCTACAGTTACGACTTTTGTGGACGAATTTTGTTTTGTCAAAGATTATGGTGTTGGCTTCCATACTATTCAAACAACCATTAATTAACCTCCATTTCCTTAATCAAGTTTGTAACGGGTGTAGATCCATGTATTTGGGATCTGGTCTCCTTTTGTTGCAACTATTTTCCTTATTTATTTTGAAATCCATATGTATAAATGTGAGGAGGATTATTGTTATGAGTGAGGAGAAGGAGGAGGCTGAGGCTGAAGAGAGCATCAATGTAATCATGGGGAGAATTTTGGAATAAAGAACTTGTTGCAGATCAAGATCTTTCCATCAGTCTTTCTTGGCAGCATATGCTAAGAGAGGCAGGGTCCCCTCTCTGGTATAAGTTGCCCAAACAGTTCCTTTTCTGTTGTGTGAATTTATTTTATTTCTGCATTGCAATTTCAATTTCATGCAGTGTGGAGTGAGAATTAGTTTCATGTTAATTTTCCTTGAGATTAATATCAACATAAAGAAGCTTGCAGAGTATTATTGGCTAGGCCAATCTGGGGTTCTACTACACAACTCATGTTGGATAATATTCGTCTCAGAGATCCGTGATCACAATTGTTTGTTGTTTTCAGATTTAATTCATAAAGGTGCATTTTTTAGCATTGATCAGATCTGCTAAAAGTGGGACTCTCAGAGTACTGTCAGTCATAATCTGGATTACATATGATTGGCTTGCATTTCTACCTTAGGAGCTCACAATGGATCTTAATTAATCTTCAATACATTTCAAATTCAATTAGATTACTTCATGTTTACAAATTTCCTTTCATCAGTCGTGTGATGAGTGGTCAGTTGAGTTCATAGTTTATAAGCACTTCGGGCTTTATCTCTGCATATATTTTGGTGAGCACTTCATAAGTTTAGGAAAATCAGATTGATGATAAAATGTAATGGAATTATCTTCTAATAATTTGACTGACAACGCCCTCCAAGGGTCCACAAGTCACAAGAATCATGCCAAGGAGTAATCCATATCTAATACAAGAACCACCTGAACATGTGCATCAAACCCCCCTTTTCAAATTAAACAAATTCTTAAAGACCTTATAAGTTTTGCCTAATTTAGGTATGGGAGCGGTGTCATGGTGCCCTATTGGGTAAGCCAACACCTAAGTCAAGGGACGTTTCCCAAGAGGATCCTATCTAGGTCATGTAGTGAGTGTGAGGTGGATTTTGGGGTAAGACTTTTAGGTATGGGGTCCTTGACATACAAGGGTTTGTATTGTCTCATTTATGGGTGCCTTTGTAGAGGGTGTGTTGCATCCTTCGTTTTCAATGCAACATTTTTCCAAGCCCTTTGCCATTTAATTTATTAGAGTCCGAACATTGAGTACTAAATGCAAGGGAAAGTAAAGAGTACCGCAATGCCACTTGAAGCTAGGATACATTGAGTGCCATGTGCAAGGGAAAGTAAAAGACACCACAATGCACCTCCTTGACAAGAGGGACATTTATTAATTATGTGATTTATTTTTCAGGTCCTTCATTTTTTCAAGAAGCATTTCATTGTTCCCAAGACCTAAGAGTGAGCATCTAGAAGGATAATCATTGGATTTTATCTTTTGCCAGCTACAATACCTCTGGGCTTTCAGCCCCTTCTTCCCATGAAATGAGGTACAATCCCTTCTTGGATCAATGAACCCGAAGACACAAAAGATAAGGAAACAGAAGGGTAGAATGATGGAAGGTGGTAAGTATGGACAGGAATGATACAATGACCCTTCAAAGAACTTCCTAGTAGCAACACTTTTCCCGAGAATGACCTACTTACTAGGAGACCATGTCACTCACGAAGGTGAAACTAGGAAAAAGGTATAAATTCCAATCAAATGTTCTATAATCAAGAAAGGATTCTTTGCAACATGCTCAAATGGTTCAAATATTAAAATGACACTTACCATGATACCGGACTTGTTACCTCATGGAGCAAGCTCTGCTATCTTCTTGGACCAAGCCGATGTGGTGGATGCTACTCTGCTGCCGATGATGAATGACGAAGCGCTGATGAAAAGAGGGGCCCTCCGGGCTCTGTTGGTCATTCTGACTCTTGACACTCCATGTCTGCTACCTGTGGGCCTCGAGACATAATCTCCTTAGTTAGCTCTAGCCGGGGGGGGGGTAACAATTATCTTTATTGCTTACCACCTTTAATACAATGGCAAAGCATTTGGAAGGGTGCGTTTCTGTTTTGCAACTAGACTGCGCTGACCACATGCTAATCTAGCACCTACTTTCACTATGCTCTGCAACTCTAAATGCTTGCATATCCTCTGTTTTGACATTATCAGGTGGGGATCACTTAGTGGACAAGTGGGTGAAGATGTTTAAGTCTAAAGCTTGTTAATTGATCTTCTCTAATGTGGTGATTATTGGAAGGTGACAACCTTTCCCCTGTGACCAGTGTTTCTTCCTTTCTAGGGTGTATTGCCTATGTTTTGGGGGTTGTGAAGTTCTTTCTTAAATCTCTGGATGCCTTGCCTGTACTGTGGAATGATTAAAACCTTTCATCTTTTGAATCTTTATGCCATGCCTCTGTTAAGTGGAGTGACCTGGCAACAACCATTCCTACATTAAATGTCAGAGAGGCCTTTATCGGACAAGGGAATGAATGTTACATCTAAGGAAACTAGCAGTTAAACTCACAGAATTATATTCACTGAAAGTTGTTTTGATGATCCACAGATAAGAGACTTTGTGTGGCCTCTCTAGACCTAGTACTGTGAGGCTTAATACTTCTTTATTTCAGCCTATCTTGGTTACTACTGGCAGTAAGCACTTGGTAGGATCCCCAGTTTTAGAGCTTGTTAGTGGTAGATCAGTAAGACAATGGACTTCCTCCTGCCTGGCTGACAGAGATCCCACCTTTAGCAGACCTCAGGGTCAGACATGCTCTTTACAGAGTACTGCCCACATGGTTGGGTAGTTTGATGCTGATATTGAGCTAGGGCCTCTTGCCCCTTACGGTTTTGCACTTCTAAGTTCTGTTCTATCTAGCACCTTATCCTCTCTCTTTTATTGTCATCTGTAGTCACTTTGACCATTTCCTTAGTCATTTGTAAATATTAATAAAATTAACTTCTCTTATCTGTGGTAACATCTTCAGAAACTGTGAAGGGCGTATTCCCCATACCATTATCCATCAACATAAGACTGCTTTATAGAGGAGATCATAATTGTTGCAAGCTAATTGCAGCATATCTCTACAAGATATCTTCTGCACCTATCCACGATGACAACATTCCTGTCATAACTAGCCTAAATTCATTAAAAATAATTCCAAGGGATCATAGAAGCATATCGAGATTCTAGTAGTCTTAAGAGTATTTAGGATTGGCAGAAACATTTTTACAACACTGGGAGAGTTTCCCAGAATGCAGGCTTCAGTTTTCTCCCCTTGTGATACATTAAAATTCTTACTAGGAGAGAACATGTTTTTCACCACCCTCTTTCTTCACTTTGAATTTCATGTCTCTCTATGTCTTGTTCTTGCATCTGTTTTTCGATTTATCTTCATTATTATTCTATTACAAACAACTTATCGAAAATTTTACAGTAATAATCCTTTTCACTCGTTGGCCATATCATCAAACAGCAGGATCCTGATCTGATTGGCCATATAATCCAACAGTAGGATCCCGATCCGATCCTTTGGTCACATCTGAGAACAGTATTATTTTCTGTCTACCTATGTTGTTATCATACCGGGTGTTGAATTTAAAGCAGCTGCAAGAGCCATTCTCTGTGAGGATGGCAAAGACCCTAGCCGAGATCTAGGGCCCCCAGTGCACTCCTGGGGTACTTGGTCTTGGACCAAACAGTCAGTGCCATGGCAAAAGACCCTTGTAAGGGCCCCCAGTAGATGATTGGGGTTCTTGGTCCGGGACCGAGTAGTAAAGACCCCTGAGAGGGCCCCCAATATATGACTGGGGTTCTTGGTCTAGGACCAAGCAGTTAAAGTCCCTAGATATGTCTAGGGCCCCTGGAGATGTTCTAGGGTACTCATGCCAGGGGCATGGGTTGATCCTTGGTCTTGTACCTTGGTGGATAAGACCCCAGAAATGTTGTGGGGCCACCTGGTCTTTGATCAGGTGTTTGTTGGTATATGTTCTTCTTTGAAGGCGGACATGACCACATGAGGCATGTATCCCATATGCAATGATGATAAAATTAAAAAGGTCACTTTGACAAAGAATGGACAAGTATTGCCGCCAAGTCACCCTTCCTAAACCCCCCCTTTACCCTAACCTAGCCGAAAAAGTATAAATAGAGAACCTACCTCTATCTTTATTACACATTCATTTTTGTTCTCTTCTAAAGTGGACGGATCTCCTCTTTGAAGCTACGACCCCTTTGTAACAGTTGCTGAGGTTTCCTGTGGTGATTCGGCCCTTCTGTAACCTTCTGTTTCAGCTTAGGTTTTGGCCCCCAGAATTATTGCCATCTACTTCTGTTTTGAGGATGATCCAAGGGTTATAGCAGATCTGCCTTATGGTGTGGTTACCTGTGACTGAAGCTGCCGTCACCTCTTTCTAGCACAGATCTGAACCTTGCTTTGTGTCGTGGTCTCTCTCTAGTGTAGATCTGGTCCTAAAGTGGGCCGTGGTTTCTCTAACACAGGGCTGACCCCTGCCGTCACCTCTTTCTAGCACAGATCTGAACCCTACAGTGGGCCGTGGCTTCTCTAACACAGGGCTGACCCCTGCCGTGACCTCTTAAGTTCAGAACTGTCCCTCCTCATTGAGCCGCGGCCCCTCTAAGTTACCCATAACCTCTGTTCTGTGTGAGGGTTTGGGTCCTTGGATTTTTTATGTGTGTGTGAGGGTTTAAGCACAAAACTTGTGTGTGGTGTCTATGTGTTTTTCTCCTCCTGGTGGTAAGAAAGTCTACTCATCTCTTGGCAAGAGATCTAACCTATATGGTTGATCTATGATCCAGAATTTTTTCTGAGCATAATTACAAGTGGTTTTACATCTCCTGTGTGTGGCATGTACTCCTACAAAGGTAAGACTACAAGGTAGGTGACTTGTTCAATTTACTATGGTTTAAGTTGTTATATATCACGATCTAAATATGTTTAATCTTGTTTAGATCTGATCTATATCAGATCCATAGATTAAATCTTCATCTATTTATCTAGATCAGTCTTTTGCTTAGATCAATTTATCTTTATCTAGATCTGTTATTCCTTGTTTCTGAAGGTTGTTAAATTGCTCATTATCAGATCTGGGTATTAGTTTGAGTTTTGATCTGTTTAAAGATCTACATCAGCATTGTAGATTAGATTTGAATACTGTTGATTATTCTAGATCTACTAATCTTAGCTAATATCTAACTCTGCTAGCTTCGATCTGAGTGACAGTACCCACTCAGGAATTTGTTGACAATCTAGAATCAATTTATTGTTTCTCTGATTTTAAGCAGTATTGTTTTGTTTACTATTCTGAGAATGAGACTTAGTTGTTATTCTAACTGAAAATTGAAAAAGACAGTTCTGTTCTGCTTTACTTCTTTAATTCCAACACCGGGGACCTAAAAAGCTGGTGATTGTGCAGTTTCATTTATGGATTTGAACTGGGAAATGCCCAATATGGGAAGCCGCAGAATTGGTCATTCAAAAATAGATGAACAAGCTTCTGAGATCTTTTTTCACTTCTTACTGACATTATAGTTTGGGTTTAGTTTGTTTTGTGACCTTTCTCTATTCTCTTTTCCTGGCGCAATAGTTAGGTTTTAGTTTGTTCAGAGCGATCTTGTCCTCTGGGATGTTTTTTATATCTTAGATTTTAGATGTTATTTTCATGTGTGGTTGTGGGCATGCACAAAATGGGAAGCCTGGTTTATCAGCGGAATGTATGAAGGCTATGATCATTGACACTCTGTCCTGGTCTAAGGCAACTTAGCATTTAACAATGGGACTAGTATAGGTGCATAGCATTGCAATGCATTCAGATTTTATAATTGTTTTATTGGTTGAAAATTATGCTAGTTTATACTCCATTTGGCTTCAACTGATGACAGCTTTAACTATCGCTGTATTTCTCAAGATTGTTTGAAAATTGTCCTTGTTCTTTTTGTATGCTTGGTGTTCTCACTAAAGTTGTTTTTTCCCTTTTCCCTTATCTGTAGTGGACACCAACAGGTAGACGCCTTATAACAGGATCGCAGAGTGGGGAGTTTACACTTTGGAATGGGCAAGCATTTAATTTTGAAATGATTCTTCAGGTATTCTGACCTTTCTCTGAACCCTTGGGGACACAGTGGCATATATCTTAGTAAGTAGATTAGATTCTTGCTGTATTTTTCAACATGCAATAGAGAACCTTATATGTTTTTGGGATTTGAGAATTACATATTTCCTTTGTCTGTCAGGCTCATGATCAGCCAATTAGGTCCATGATATGGAGTCATAATGAGAATTGGATGGTTACCGGTGATGACGGCGGTTCAATCAAGTGTGTTCCACATCTTAAAACCATGCAATTTTTGCAAGTCTCTCTTTGCTTGTTTGGATTTCATGAATGTCTCTGTTTGCATACTGGTGTTCTTAAGAAAGCTTTTTATAGGACTACAGTTTTTCATTGTTTATTCATCATAAAGATTATAGCAGTGATTTCCAGGTACTGGCAAACTAATATGAACAATGTTAAAGCAAACAAATCAGCACATAGAGAGGCTGTCCGCGATCTAAGGTACTTTTTCTCTAGTATTTTGGGTCTTTGCAATCCTAGTTTATATGCTTCAACATGCAAATCATTTTTATTAGACTACAGCTATTTTTTTTCTGAAGAAATGTACTCGCGGAAAACCCTCCAAATACTTCCTCATGTTCCATGGATGGTAAGCGGGGTAAACCGTCGGCCCTGATTACGGGGCCTTGCCGCAGGGGATTCAAGAGAGTCAAACCGGTGACCAACAACAAGCATGAAAAACTCATGTCTGGCTTTAGACCAATTGAGCTAACCCTCGGGGCTTATTAGACTACAGCTATTATAATATTGATTTTGGTTATTTATCAGTTTCTGTAGAACAGATTTGAAATTTTGCTCCTGTTCGGATGACACAACTGTCAAAGTTTGGGACTTCGCCCGCTGCCAGGAAGAGAGATCTCTGTCTGGTAATTATCAAAAGCTCAATGATTGAGTTTAGAGGAATTAGCCAGTTTTTTATATTGTTTAACCCTTTTTTCAACTAAATAATATATTTTAATATGACAGTTCTATCTGCCTTTATTTCTGCATAATACATACATTTACATGCATGTTCTGTTAATTGTAGGAAGAATCAGTAGGTCCATTGCTAGGCTATTAAGATTTTATTTGGTTCTGACAGTTCATTCGACAATGCCCTTACTTTTAGGATTCACTTGAACTAGATTTCCTTCAATTTTTTAATGCAAATAGACACAAATTGACAAGTTCCTTTGCATATGATTTTAACTCAGTCAGGCCATGGGTGGGATGTAAAGAGTGTGGATTGGCATCCAACAAAATCTCTGCTGGTTTCAGGTAATCTCAAGCATTGAGATGACGGCTAGGTTCATCACATCTGATTAAAGTTTTCTTTTCAGCAGTTGTGTGTATGCGTGACCAAACTGCAATGCTCTGTCAGCTGAAAATTTTCAATTTGGTGTGCTAGGTGGTAAGGACAATGTTGTAAAACTGTGGGATGCAAAGACTGGCCGTGAGCTCTGTTCACTGTGAGTTTATTTGCCTCTTTCTATGCCTTATTTGAAAATGCACGAGATTCTGAATGTTTTTTTTTTCTTGGAATAGCTTAATTGATTTCTGTACTGCAGCCATGGTCATAAGAATACTGTCGTCTGTGTCAAATGGAATCAAAATGGCAATTGGGTCCTTACTGCATCAAAAGACCAGATCATAAAGGTATTGCTTTTATATGAAAGCTTGTCTTTGGATATATATATATATATATATTATTCAGGCATTCAAATTTGTTTAGCAAAGTTTAAAATTATGCTATTATAGAATTTGCTCTGGCATTAAGCACACTCATGGTGATATTCATTGCAGAATGCTCACTGTCACAATTCCCAATTAAGCTGCTCCTTGTATTCCATAGCTGTGTTCGCTGAATGATGTCTTTATTGCGTATAATCTGTGAAATAACTCATGTTGTGTCAGGGCACTCTCATTGATCTATAATGTAGAATTTGGAACTGTATTGCAGTCAGTGTATTAAAACTCAGTTGACTTGGACTCGGACTCGACCAAGTTGTCCGAGCCAACCCCAAACCAGTCCAACTTGGCCCTCTTGTTGACTTGGGTGACCTGTTTGGTGCTGAACCGAAACCCGTAAACTCGGCTGAGTCAAGACCTTTTCAATTGCTTGTCATTATTGAGGGATTTTGGAAATCATTTTGAGGGACACTGTAAGTATTTGTTGTTCCAGACTGTCTCTGCTATCAAGCCATCTCAAAAAACCCTCCAATGACTGGTCTCCTCCTTGGATTGTTGTATACTCTTTGCTGGTTATATCCCTGGTAGCCCATTGTCAAATCCGCAGAGTGTTTGTAGAGCGCAGGTGTGCCCTAGTCGACCTTGTTCAGACCTTGTTTAATTCATTTCTTGACAGGTTTCATAGCCACAAGTGGCCCAATCTCAGAATCTATCCAGCGACCTGCCAAATCCTCTCAGCGTTACCTACATTTTGTCATCAAGTGAGCCGAAATCTGAGATTGTATTTGCAGTTGGGGTTTGAGGGTTTATATGATATCTTTGGCAGCATTAGGGCTTGATCTTATTCCCTATACCAAGTTTGTAACCAACCTGCAAGATCAGTACCTTAATCTTCCTATCTTTTCTGTATCTAAGGGCCGATTGCTGTCATTTTCAATGGTCTAGAGTAGTTATACATGCAGACTGCAGAGTTTGATTTGAATATTGAAGTTGAATATCACAAGTTATAAGCGGATAAATCGCAAATTTGGATGTTGACTTGACTTATAGATCTGATTAGTGTTGCAATCCTGGTGTATGCTCTGTAATCATACTAAGATATAAACCCAGTGAAAAATGGATAGGGAAAGTTGAAACCTGGTCAACATGGTTGATTAGGCACAGCCTACACGTAATGACGTGGGCCTTACATGGTATATACAATGTACATGAATAGACTTCACATATTTTTTCTCTAATGGTTTGGAATCAGTCCGAGTCAATCCCGAGTCCAATTCCGAGTCTGAGTCCTAGTTTTAAAACATTGATTGCAGTATCCATCCTAATAATATGTCACATACAAATAGGGTCATCAAGGCTATTTGATTTTCCTAGGTCTGGCGAAGGATATCTTTGTTTCTGTATCTCTAAATTGTTACACTCTTATTAGTGTACTACATGGGTGGTCATTTTTAAGCTTTAGTTGCTGCTTGACTCTTGCTGGGATACAGTCAGAAGGTGTCATATCTTTAATCATTAAAGATTGCAATTCACAAGTTAAGTGCTACAGGAAAATGGGATTGGTATTTTCATTATGAGATTTATCCTTGTATAATATCAAATCTTAATTCACAATATATTTTGCAGCTTTATGATATACGGATGTTAAAAGAGCTTGAATCTTATCGTGGCCATCACAGGGATGTAACAGGTTAGTTTGAATGGATGTAGGCTTCTTTTCTGAACAAAATTCAAAGCATTTGATCTTAAAACTTTTCTTACTTTTATGGTCCATATTCTTGTGGTTGTGCTTATTCTTTCTATTTTGTAACAGTTATGCTCTAAGTAACTATGCGGGGACCTATTGCCGTGAACACTAATTGTTTTTTCTATGTTAGTACTTTTGTCTTTCAAGTAGGGTGTTAATTTTAAATGCATCAGTATTGTCTGTGTCTGCTTGGACAATAATGGCATAAGATTTTAGGTATTTACATATACATATCTCCTATATCATTTCTGATTAGGTTAAATCACTGGTTAATATTTGACAGCTATATAGGCTTCTGCTGTTTTTAATGCAAATATGTGAAATGTTATACAGATCAATATAGTTTAACAATACCATGTGAGGTTTGCTACTAAGAAATTGCTGTTTTCTGATAGTCTAGAGTTTCTAAGTTTCTTTTAGTTTCCCAAAGGGCATAGGGTTGAGCTGTATTCTGCAACTGTTAATTGTTTGTGGAACTACAAAACTTGGAAATGATGTTGACCATTTTGATACCTTCAGTTTTTCTCTGATTTTGCATGAAGTTGTTGAGATTCACACAAGAGAGTGAGGATTGAATGGAACCAAACAGCCAAACTAAAATCCTGCAACAAAGGAGAAAATAACAGCACTAGGGCAGCACTCTTCTTAGAGAGAAAAGATGCCCTAGCACAATTGTGCTAGAGAGAGAAACCTGCAATAACAGCCAAGATGACCCTGAAACAGCAGTGCTAGAGCTTATCATAAGTGTGGTAGAGAGAGAATCATCAAGCACACAAGAGATATTAACCCATAAACACTAGAGAATGCCAAGATATTGATCCAGGAGGATTCCCACAACCAGTCCAAAATTGATGGTCTCAAAAGCAGATGAAAAGGTCTTCATGTCAAATAGCTTGTCAAGAGCTTTCCTAGGCAACTTGAACGGGCTCAAACAGACACCATATGCAAAAGTTATGGCTTTCGGAAGTTGAAGGTAAAACAAGCAGCAGAGATTGACACATGGCACACCCGGAGATTGACATTGGCACACCCAGAGATTGACATGTGGCACAGTCAAGGCAGACACATGGCATGGTGATAGGCTGACACATGGCTCGATGACAAGTTGACATGTGGCACCAAGCAGGTTGACATATTGTCAAATGCAATGCTGTCACATGGCACCAAACAGACAAATCAATGAGTAACACGTGGCACCTTCTGGAAACTCTGCATGGTGATGGTGGAATCCAGTGTGGCACTGCGTGTCAGGTTTTAAATTCAGTTTAAATCCATAATTAGTTGGTAAATACCGTATTTGGTTTAAATTTGGTTCACATGCCACTTTGTAATTAATGTCATATATATATCATATCCCTTGCAAACAGTCAAACCTACGTGGAGATGTGGCGGATGGTTATAATAATAATAATAATAATAATCTATTTTTAAGGTCACGGCCAAGCCAGCACACCAAATTGGTGTATGAGACCCCCTTGTTTGTGGGACAAGGGACCCCCCTCCGCCCAGCGATTTGACTGGTAAAGTCTACGAAGGTATACATACCCTACCCCCCTCTGGATTTGAACCTGTGACCTCTTAAGAGGAAATACATGTTCTTAACCATTAGGCCCACTTTACATATCATATCCCAAAAATAATGTAAGTTGATATGGTGGATATTATATCCACAAAAATCATGTAATATCCCCCAATAAAAGGTGACGTGCTGGGACATGTGAAATATTATGCACATAATCGATTTTAAAAGTGTAACTTTCACCAGAGTTTTTGGAGAATAAAGGCCATGGCCCATATAGCCTTTTTATTTGCACGAAGAAGCCAGAGGAAGTTTCCAGCAGTTCTCCTGTCTTCCTACAAGAATTCTGATGATGATTTTTTTGCAGGTTGAAGATCTTTTTGATGTATTATCCTTTATTCTAATGGATCAGTTGCTCACTTGAAGCGGACGCGGAGATGTAGCCCACGGGGGGTGAACTCAGTTAACAACTTGCTGTTATTTGTCGTCTTTTGCTGTTTATTCTCCATTTTCGTCAATTTAATTGCTCATTAAACTTTAAGTCCATTTAATTAGTAAAGTTGCGGGAAATTACAGTTAGCATAACAAAGTCAATTTAAGCTCTACTTTCAGATCAAATATAGGTGTTGTTTGACATAAATCGCTTTATTAGAGAATGATGCCAGTAGGCTAGAGAACTATCAAGATGATGATTTACAAATTTCTGGAGTGTGTATCTATACACAACTCAAGGGGTAGGAGGCCTTCCCCAAGAGGCGTTATGGGTCTACATATAAGTTGTCTAGGTTGACCTTATCCATAACATAGTATTGCAATAAATGGGCACAAGTTATCCTTAACCACATACATACTATAATATGCCGAGAATCATCTGTAGATAAGATAAGATAATTTTATTAATGTCCGACTAATGACCACAAAAGTAGGTCAAAAGGACTGCCAAGTATAATGATGTCAATACAATGCAGGAGTACCAAAAGGTCTCCTATAAAAGACGAGATGCAGAAAGTAAAATAAGTAAAGTGCCATAAGGTTGAGTAGTAGAGGGTGAGATCTACTCTGAGGCATGAAGAACCCTCGACCTTGAGCTCAAAGATCTGCTTTGATGATGAGATGTACCGTAGGAGAGGATCCAAGGTTACCAGACCGGACCAGTCATTGAACCGGTCGACCCAAAAAACTGGAACCGAACCGGAACTGGAAAAAAACCGGTCACTAAAAATACATAAAATATTCAAATTTTGAAAAAATAAATGCATATTGATGTGCATCCATGTGAAGCCAAACCAGTATACAAAAATTTGCAAAGTTTCTCATATATATATAACAAGTAACATTGTATAAAACCAAAATAGCACTAACAGTAAGTGGCAAGTGCACTCCATAGTCATATGAATATTTGGATTCTGAATCAAAATACATCATCAAAAAGGCTCTAAA
>ML778890.1:83581-105403 GCA_009831015.1 Picea engelmannii
GTTTGAAAAGCCTTGGCCCTACAACACTTTTCAGCCCTAGATTTGTGTTTTGAAGCTAGCCGTTTTGCCAAAGAGTTTTAAGGAAAGAGGGAGGAGCATGAGGCCTTGCTTAAGCAACACCGGAATGAGCCTCCTCCCCTTAGGGTTTTGACTTTGTAGCCCTGCCATTGCAACACTAGAAAGCCTAACCTTCTCGTCCTTAAATTTAGATCCTTCCAAGCCTTTAGCCCTACTCCTTGACTCCATTTACCCTAAGGCACTAGTCTAATAATGCAACGTTGTGAGTCTTGTGTCAAGACAACCTTTTAAACTTCCAGAAATTGAAAACCTAACTAACCCTAGCGACTTGCTAACCCTAACTATATGATGACGTCTTGCCTCTTTTGAACTTTTGCTTGGTATTAAAGCTGCGACAAGGTCATCCATTGATAGACATTGAAGTGTTGAGTATTTTCCTTGGCTTATTTAGCAAAACGTTCACTTCATTGTCTAGTTAAACTAACCTAGAATAGGGCTGACGTCACCCTTAGTAGGCTTGACGCAGCAACATTATATATATATATGAGCATATTTATGATATTTAATGCATTGTGATAATTCAAGGATTCAAATTGTACATTGAATGCTCTATCATTTTGTATTTATTGAAGAAGTAATATTATAAGCCATTGCCTTTATTGCAATCATTGACTTCGTCAATAATTACATTTATTTACGCTCATATATATTAAAGATAGTCATTAACAACTGAAGCACTAACCACTGTGGCATGTTTTAGCTTTATTGTTGCCTTGTTTCGCAAACAGGTGCCTATTCTGTGGAATACCTTCTTTTTTGACTATCTTCTTGGCAGTAATCTGTGAAGGGAAAGTTTACCTTAACCTTTGAGCCTTAACCCCCTTTGTCCTTTTCCTTCAATACCCCAGATTACTAGGGACGTCTCCCTAGGGATTAGCCACCCTGAATAGAAAGAGCCCCCCATCGAGGTGACAGTGGGTGGGGAAGCTCCTGTTACGCCAGTTTAACTCTTGCCTTCAAGCTACTTGACCTCTCCTACAAACTGAGCGATAACACTTCCTTTGACAACTAACATATTCAAAATGTGTACATTCAGGGCATTTTTACAATTAAAATGTGGGCCACATTGGTTGCCACCACAATCTAGAAAAAAGTAGGCTTTAATGCCATCAAAGATACCAAAATTGACATGTTCGACAAAATAGGGTATTCCCACACATGCCGAACACCTTAAGCAACCGCTCACACAACCAGATCAAAGATCATAACACCAATGTTTTTACGTGGTTAAAACCCTTTAATAGGGAAACAATGCATGGCCTCAACTAATGTGGCCACTCGAGGCAAATATATTAATGCAAAAAAAAATATTCTACAAGAGAGTTTCTCACAATTGATCATCAATAAATGACCCTCCATGCTCTTTAAATAGAGATCATGGACCAATTGGGTGCTAAACCATGGATCAATAGTTGTTAGTAGTGAGGAGAATACGAGCCATCAGATCACTCTATGTCTAGGAGATATGGTGACCACCAGATTATGTAACTACAAAGGCATACTAAAGAAACACACATTTATTTAAAGACATTAGACAGAGTTGATTTTAACTAACTCCTAAGTGTCTAAATATCCTAACATCCCCCCTTAAGAACAACTTGGGATAGTAGTGAAGGATTTACAAAAGTGACACAATAGGAGAAGTAAGGAGGCATTAAAGACTATCCCCCCTTAATGATAACTTCTTGAACTCCTAACATAGATCCAAGTTGGGAAAACTTCGCTTTTGTAAGAGACTTTGTGAGAATGTCTGCAACTTGATCTTTTGTAGGGCAAAATAACACTTCAAGAACTCGATCATGAATGAGCTTTTTGATGAAGTGCATTTGTAGCTCAATGTGTTTGATGCATTGATGTTGAACTAGATTTTTGGCGAGCTTGATGGCACTCCGATTGTCACACCCAAGTGTGGTTGGATGTTGTTGATAGAATCCAACTTTGAAAGGATCTGTCGAAGCCACAAGGCTTCTTGACTTGCATTAACCGTTGCTTGGTACTCTGCTTCAACTGAAGAAAGTGCAATAGCTTGTTGTTTCTTACAAGCCCAAGTGACAACTCTAGAACCAAGACTGAAAATATAACTTACAATAGACTAAACTGTAATGTATCCCAAATTGAACTGTACCTCGAACATATCAAGTATCATTTTTGATGCTTTCCAATGGCTCTCATGGGGTGTTTGCATATATTGTGCAACAAGACCAACAACAAAGGAAATATTAGGACGAGTATGAGTCAAATACAAAAGGATACCAACTAATTGACGGTACAAAGTGGCATCGATTTCAGGATTAGTACGGGGGGCAACAAGTATGACCCCAAACTGGAAGGGAGATCGACTGGTTTACAATCTTCCATGTGAAAGCGATGAAAGTCACATGCATACTTAGATTGGGAAAGGGAAATTCCTGTCAGTTTTTATGCAACTAATTTTAGATTTGAAAATTACTTCCAAGTGACCCAAACACTAAACCCTAGGGTTGTTATCATTGAATAATTTTACATTGAAATTATGACAAAAATTACAGCAGCGGAAACAACAAAATGAGAGAAATTATCTAAGCACATGAGACACAAAATTTCTTTCTGTAAACTCTCAAATTTATAATTTCATGGGGGAAAAATCAACCCTCCCAACAATCCCAAAGATACCAAATCTGAGGTCAAAACCAATCCTTCCAAAAACACAAAATATCAACAAAATACTTGAGAAAATTCCAAACTTACAAATTTGTTGCAGACCATTTGTACAACCTGCTGACGTCAAGTTGTACGGTTGCTGAAAAAATCCTGTAAGGACTTGCTGTTGCCTGGAAAATCACACATGTGGACTTGTTCTTCCTCCTTCACACGTGTAGACTTGTACGAACTGTCACACGTGTGAACTGTACGACTTGTTCACAAGTGCGACCTATTTTACCCTCATACGTGCGACTGTACGACTTGCTCACACGTGCGGCTTGGATGCACCTTTCTCCTCACACGTGCGACCTGTCTTCTTCCTCACATGTCTGGATGTCCTCTCACATATGTGGCCTCTCCTTGGTTGAAAACAAGAAAATCAGAATGTCCAAGCACCTTAGGCAAGATTTTCCAAAGTTGCAGAATTACCCTTGGTGAAATTTCCAAGCTTCTAGCACATGTGCTCACTCACTTATGCTAACTCCATAATGACACACTAAGATTGTCACAATATCTCCTATCCTTTTATAGGAGTCTAATGTGAGTTTAGAATCCCTTAGCTTACTCTAAGGATCCCTTCACTAAACTCAACATTAAATTAGAATTCTTTATTCCTCTTTGTGGATGTGACACCCCAACACAAGCCCCCAAAGCCGATCAACAAGCCCATGAAACCCTAGGCTTCAATCCAAGGGGGTTTTCACCAAGCGAAAAGTCCAATGTGGTGCCAACGAAGATTCCCACATGCTCGATACCAAGGCCACTAGTGGGAATGCCTCCCGAAGCTGCAAAACATCAACAATCCCTCTTAACGAGGGAGGTATTCCATCCTCTATCATCTGAACATATCTTTGTATCCCATATTGGAGGTAGCTTTGCCTCTTGCACTGGATCTGCTACTACACTGCTCCTAGAAGCCTCTCGCTTTTGAGCCTTCTTCTTGGCTTCCTCAACACATAGCACCTTCCTGTTAGTCTTGGAAGATGCCTCTCTCCCATTTGATCCTGAAGGTAGACTCTCCCTCTGAGCCCACTGACTCCTTTTGAGATCGAACTCCCTCTGAATCTGTTGACTCCCTTTGAAGTCAGTCTCCCTCTGAGTTTGTACAACCTTCAGAGCAACCTACTCCTTAACCTCTATCACTTTGCTACTCCTGGCCATGGCTCACATAGGCTATCCCTTTAGCCTATATAGGTTGCTCTCTCTAACTCCAAGAGCCACTGATGATCTAAAGCTAGATCCTTTAGGCACAAATAGCTCCTGCCCATCCCAAAACAATACATGGTAGCCCTTCTTCTCAATCTCTGAGACTGGGAGCACACTCCTCTTGACTCCAACTGGAATCGTACTATCCCAGTTCCCTGTACTACATGCCTAATCCCCATACTAAGCTCCACGCACATATTTGAGTGGGTCTCTGTGAAACTCTCGAACAACTCCCGTGCTCCTATCATATGGCATGGGGCTCCACTATCCGCCAACCAAGTCCCATCACCAAAGACTATACTTGAAAGGGCAGAGATTAATAAGAACTCCCTCTGAAGCCTCTCAACCACCTCATCAACCTCTGCTGCTGATGCTTGATGTTTCCTTCCCTTCCTCGCTGTGGACACTGTGAAGCATAATGACAATACACATGACAAGCAAAACATTTGACTTTGCTAAGGTCCTTCCCCCTCGTCTCTGGAGATAGCTTTCTCTTTGGAGAGCCACCTCTTCTTCCCTTCCTGGTATGAGCAACCAGGGATTGGTTCTCATCATTGCTGCCTTTTTGCTTGCCATTCTTGGACTCTAACCGAGTCTCCTCCTGGATGCAATATGTCCATAGTCTGTCAAATCATGGCAACTTTTCTCGTGCACATATCCCCTGCACAAATGGTTCCCAAGACCCGGGAAGACCACTCAATGTCACATTCACCAACTCAACATCATCAACTGTCTCACCAATAGCTGCAAGCTGATCACGAATTCTGAGTGATCCTCATGAGGTAGCTAACAACTGTGTCCGAATTGGACATCTCAGCAGCTTGGAGTTGGTCTTCAAAATCAATTTCCGGCCTGCATTCCCTCTTTGGTACAAACCTACCAAAGCATCATACATATCTTTGGCTGTCTTCTCCTCGAAGATGTGAGGACTCATATGATCCTTCACAGAGTCCAACAATACCTGCTTGGCCTTTACTTCCTTCTTCTTATGAGTTTTCAATTCTTGCGGATCAGTGGGACTTGGATGTTGGAACCACATCCTCAACATATTCTTTGAGGTCACTGTCCTCCAAGAGGAGGATCCCATGTCTCAACCCTTCTCTCTCTTCAAAGCCTCAACTCTGATCCCATGTCAATTTTTATGTAACTAATTTCAGATCTGAAAATTACTTCAAAGTGACCCAAACAATAAACCCTAGCGCTGTTATCACTGAATAATTTTACATTGAAATTATGACAGAAAAATTACAACAGTTGAAACAACAAAATTAGAGAGAAATTATCCAAGCACATGAGACACAAAATTCTTGTTCTTTGAACTATCAAATTCAGAATTTCCTGAGGGAAAAATCAGCCCTCCCAATAGTCACAAAGACACCAAATCTGAGGACAAAACCAATCCTCTCAAAACCACTAAATATCAGAGAAATACTCGGGAAGATTCCCAACTTACAAATCTACGGTAGACCACCTGTATGGTTTGCTAACGTTATCTGTACGACTGTTGACGTCAGCTTGTATGGACATATTGCTGCCCAAAAAATCACACGTGCAGATGTGTTTTGTCGCCTTCACACATGCGGACTTGTTCGATATGTCACACGTTTGAACTATACGACTTGTTCACACGTGCAACCTATTTTAGCCTCACATGTGCTGCTGTATGACCTGCTCACACGTGCGGACTGGCTATACCTTTCTCCTCACACGTGCAACTTGTCTGCTTCCTCACATGTGTGGCTGTTCTCTCACATGTGTGGCCTCTCTTTGGCTGAAAATAGAAAAATCGGAATGTACAAGAACCTTAGGCTAGATTTGCCAAAGTTGTTGAATTACCCTTGGTGAAATTTCCAAGCTTCTAGCACAAGTGCTCACTCACTTATGCTAACTCCATAATGACACACTAAGATTGTCACAATCTCTTCTCTTCTTTTATAGGAGTCTAATGTGAGTTTAGAATCCCCTAGCTTACTCTAAGGAACCCTCCGCTAAACTCAACATTAAATTAGAATTCTTTATTCCTCCATGTGGGTGTGACACCCCAACACATGCCACCAAAGACCATCAACAAGCCCATGAAGCGTCAAGCTTCAATACAAGGGGGTTTTCACCAAACGAAAAGTCCAATGTGGTGCCAACGAAGATTGCCACATGCCCGACACCAAGGCCACTAGTGGGAATACCTTCCAAAGCTACAAAACATCAACAATTCATTCTTTGGTTTGCAATACTTGGAGGGCAAGGAAATAATGCAAATAGCCTAAGTCTGTCATTTCAAATTTCTTTTTAAGGTTGGATTTCGCATGGGTTAAAAGTTTAGGGTCACTATGAGTGAGGATAAGGTGGTCACCATAAAAAAAAGTATCATGAGATGACTTCCTACTTTCTTGGTATAAACATTAAGGTCATAATGACATCTAGAAAAGCTGGTGTCAAGAAGAACGCTGTCCATTTTTTCCAAGTTCGAGGAGCTTACTTAAGACCATAGAGATATTTCTTAAGGCGACATACAAGGCTAGAGTCATTTCGAACATGGCCATGAGGTTGTTCCATGTAGATTTCTTATTGTAGATCCCCATGCAAGAAGGAAGATTTGGCATCCATCTGATGGACCGCCCATCTATGTGAGGCATCAAGGGCTAGAACAAGGTGGATGGAATTAGTTTTGGCTACAGGAGAAAAGGTTTCATTGTAGTAAATTCCTTCAATTTGAGATAATCCTTTGGAAACTAACTGAGCTTTATTTCTTTCAACACTTCCATCTGATGCATACTTAGTTCTATACACCCATTTACATTTGCCAAGTTTTCTTCCCTTCGAAAAAGATACAAGATCCCAAGTATCATTTGCCATTAAGGAACGATATTATTCATTCATTGCTATATCCTAATTTGGATGGCCGAAAGCCTCTGTAGATGTGTTTGGATCATGAAACTTGAGCCAAAAGAGACGAGGCTCTCTAGAACCGTGAACATCGAAGAAATTTCCTACTAGAGCTGTGAACGTGTACGACATTGATCTAAAGGATCACCGACAAGATCACTAGTTGCTTCTCGTGTTGAATGGACCCATCTATCAAGCGATGGTGTTGATGTAGGTTCATGTTTAATGGATTCATTAGGAGGAAGGTGAGTAGGCGGAGGTGGATTTTCATCCTCACTCATCATCTGAAGAAGAAACCAAAATAGGACCAGAACATGGGATGAAGATGGCTCACAGTTTGAAGATGGCACAATTGCCGAATTAGGCTCGTAGGCCAAGATATTTTCATCAAACTTAACATCTCTTGTAATAGTTATTTCATTGGAGTGAGTGATCCAGGTGGATACTGGTGGCCATCCACATGTTCCACTAATTCATAATGGTTCCACATGTTGGCAACTTTTCTATAGTTTTTCAAGCCCCAAACTTCCAATGCCATTTTGATGCCCTAAAGGACGTATTTTTGGCGCGACAGTGCCTAGAATGTAGTCGAAGGCTGATGCTAGGTAGTTTAGAAAGTGTACTTCTCAGCTAGACCTTTCCAATGGACTATCGAGCGCCCGAAACAGAGATCATATGCAAAAGTTACGACCTCGGGAAGTTGTCGTATCAATTAAACACATCGGGGCCCACAAACGTTTTGGCGTTTCATCCTCTGGGGTTAGGGTTATATATGTTTAGGGTTTTCTCATTGATGCTTTGTGTTAAAAGGCCTTTTCGACCTCTTTGTAATCAACTTGTTGCAAATGAGCGTAGTAGACACATCTCTCTCTTCAGGGACAAGCTACCACCATTCTAGATAACTTGTGTGCTTTGCATTTTACAGGCTATCGAGAGTTGGGTCTTGAACTGGTTGAGCTTGGGGAAGAGCACTCCCATCGACCCAAGTTGCCTCGCATGGCAGAAGAAAAGAGAGACGACGTAGCATGAGATCCTATCAAACTATTGCTCGGGGAAGCCCTCGCGCGACAAAGGAATGAGATGATGGATAATTTCGCCCAGATCCTTCGACCGTTGCCAACAACAACGGAGGCACCTTCAACCATCTATCATTTCAGAGGTGCGACACCCTTTAAGGTACAAGTTAACTTTGATATTCCTTTATTTGAGGGCCAGATAGACGTCGATGCATTGGAAAAATGGTTAAGTATGCTAGAGGGTTATTCCTTTGTCCAAATTTTTTCCAATAGTGAAAAAATCACCTTCACGCTCCTTAAAGCCCTTCCCCATGTCAGAGATTGGTGGGAGACTTATTGTGAGCAATATGTCGTAGATGAGTTTGCAATTTTTGGGCCAGGACCCACTTAGGCGTATTTTGTTGATGCCCTCAAGGAGCAAAACTACCCTGTTGGAAACTATGATGACTAGTACACGAGATGGGCAACTTTGCGTCAGGAGAGAGACTAGACGGTGCTAGAGTACACCAACATCTTCCATACCTTGCACACAAAGCTAGGTATTAAAGACTCCGAGTGGCACCTAGTTTTGAAGTACTACAATGGCCTACATAGGTACATTCAAACAAGTATGGAGTTCCTAGACATCTCACTGGGAGCCACTTATCGATATCGAACAAAAGTTCAAGCAAAAGAATATGTGAGGTTTCAGTTCTGTAAACCCATTGCAACATAAGCACGGTAAAGGTAGCCCTAACTCCCAGAGCAAAGGATAGAGCAAGGATGGCCAGGCCCAGGACAACCAGTCCAAGCCACAAGCAAAGAAGGGTAACGAGAAGTCGAAGGACACTAGAACGTGGTGTGAGTTCCACAAAAACCCTTGGCACAACACTGATGACTGTCGGTCCAAACAATCATAGTTGGCCGAGATGGAAGCCTCAGAGTCTTATGTCGACTCGAGCTTTGATTTAGAACCAGATAAGGGAAAATGGATCATTGATGCAGAACCCAGTTTCACCATTGCTACGACAAAAGTCTAGCCATAGGAACCAGAGTAGATTGAAGAAGGGGAGCGCCTCTTCCACTGATAGATGTGGGTGAAGGGGACCCCACTCCATTTCATTGTTGATAGCTGTAGCCAGAAGAATCTAATCTCGACAGAGGTCATCAAGAGGTTGAACCTAACAACGTCGTTGCACCCTCAATCATACACCATGGGTTGGCTCAACCAAGGATGAGACATCTGTTTCATCAGTCTGTGTCAGCAAGAATGCCGCCTGCACTATGAAATCAAACCCTTCAAAGATGATGTATTGTGTGATGTTTCCCCCCTTGAAGTTTGTGATGTTCTTTTAGGACAACCATATATGTGGAAGTGTCATGCTGTTTATGAATTTAGGCTCTGTAGTGTCATTATTTCTTTGGGAGGTCAACTCTAAAGGGTACCGGAGGTAGTCCCAACTATTACAGTCTCTTTGATCTCCACAAAGTAGTGCAGAAAGGTGGTCTCATAGATTGGGAGATTTGTCCTCTTTATGGTCCGGTCGGAAGGTGAATGGAAGGTCACTGCAACCGCCAAAACCTCTGCACAAGGTCTCTCTACACAACATCAATAGGTAGACAAGATAGTAGAAGAGCACAAAGACATCTTTGCCTCGCCTACTAGGGTGTCTTTGCACTGTCAGGTAAAACACTCAATTGATTTGACACCCAATGCTCCTTTGCCTAACGACCTTGTATACAGGCGTTTTGTTATGGAGAATGAAGAAATCAAACGCCAGATCCAAGAGCTAATTTTGAAGGGCCACATCAGACCAAGCTCCTCACCTTGTGGGAGCCCATTTATTCTGGTACAGAAGAAGGACGAGACATGGCGACTTTGTATTGATTACAGAGCCTTGATCAAGATCACCGTCAAGAACCGGTACCCGATCCCCCAGATTGATGATCTTCTAGATCAGCTCAAGGGCACCAAACTTTTTAGTAAGATTGATTTGAAGTCATGCTACCATCAGGCATCGATTGAGCAAACTGATGTATGGAATACAACCTTCAAGTCTAAAGAAGGTCTCTTGGAGTGGTTGGTCATGCCTTTTGGCTTGAGTAATTCCTCGACCACATTCATGCGGATGATGGATGATATATTGCGGCCATTCACAAACTCCTTTGTGGTCGTATATCTGGATGACATCCTCATCTTTTGCAAAACTTGGGAGGAAAATTTGAAGCACATTCAACAGGTCTTGGGTACCCTGTGACAACACAAGTTATATGTCAATTTGGAGATGTGCTCCTTTGACATGCAGAGAATCCAAAATTTGGGATACATCATGGATGAGTAGAGTGTGCATGCGGATCTAGCTAAGATCCAAGTCATCAACAATTGGCCGACCTCGAAGACATTGACCGAGCTCCGTAACTTCTTGGGCCTTGCCAACTTCTACTGTAGGTTTGTGTTGAGGTTCTCTCATATCGCTTGGGCCGTAAGCTAAGTGACCAAAGGTGGAGTCAAGGCCAAGTTTGTTTGGGTTGCGTCACAACAGAAGGCATTCGAGGAATTCAAATTTTGCATCTCCTCAACACCATTCCTTATTTTGCCAGACCTGTAACAACCATTTGAGATTGAGACAAATGCTTTAGATTATGCTATCGGTGCAGTCCTCACTCAACATGGGCATCCAGTGGCCTATCACAGTGAAACACTATCTGATGCTGTTCGCAGATACCCCACCTACGACAACGAGATGTACTCCCTTGTGCAGGCATGTTGACAATGGAAGCATTACATTATGGGAAAGGAAGTGATCTTCCACACTGATCACATGCCTCTGGAATTCATCCCGACATAAGGAAAGTTACAGAATGACCGCCATCAGAAGTGGTCCACGTACCTGCAACAATTCCACTTGAACATCAAGTACACGAAGGGAAACACCAACCATGTCACAAACTGCCTTAGTCGACCCTTGGTTGTGGCACTGACCACAATTCTTATCTCCCGTGGGCATGAGACCTTCGGGTGGTCACATTTATACAACATTGACTTTGACTTTGCTACTACCTATCATACATTGAGCACAAACAAACCTGTTCTAGACTTTCATCTCCAGAATGGATTGCTATGCCATCTGAGCCATCTCTGTGTTCCTTCAAGCGAGCATGCAAAGCTGCTTTGGGAAGTTTATTGCAGTCGGGTGACATGACATTTTGGCGTGGACAAAACAATGGCAGTACCGCAAAAACTTTTTTATTGGTCGAAGCTTTGATAAGATGTCCGCAAGTATATCAGATCCAACATTGTCTGTGCCATTGCCAAACCCGCTACCAAGAAACAGGGGCTATACACCCCTCTGCCTACTCCTGATAGGCCTTGGGAGTCCATCTCCATGGATTACATGTCTGGTCTACCTTCAACCAAACACGGTAATGACTGTGTCTTCATGGTCATTGATCGATTCTCTAAAACTATAGTTTTGGCACCCTGCAAGAGAGTATCATAGTAGAGACCACCACTAAGCTCTTCTTTGAACATGTTTGGGTTCATTTTGGGCTCCCACGGACCAAGCTGACCAAATTGACTGTCTTCCACTCACAGATTGATGGACAAACAAAGGGAGTCAACAGGATGATTGTTCATATCCCGAGGATGTACAATTACAAACTGTAAAATTTCAGACCCCAACCCAGTTTCACTCTCGCTGATTTTTCAGCCAATGTTTAATGCCGAAACCCAGAATTTTAATAGCCAATTAAACACAACAAAAATTAATTTTCAGAACTGAAACATGAGGATTTTGAACATCGTTTATAACCAGAAATAAAATATCAGCAACACATAAACTCAGAAAATATTAACACAACGATTTTCGGTCTAACAACAACCCTGGAAAAACCTACAAGGGAAAAACCAGTGAGAGAGGGAGTTTTTATTATTTGGGAGCTTCAGAGAAATTCTGTAACAGCATATTCATCTTCAGAAATTTAAATGACAAACTTAGCTCGATAACCGTGCCAAGTCCTCACACAGGAAAATGAGCAAAACTCCTCAAAATTCTTTCCAGAATTTTCTGCAATAAATTGTAGGTCTACTCCTCGATTTTCGTGCCTCCAAATGGTTGTACAGATGCCTTGAAATTCGTGCCAACAGCTACAACAAATTTCTGGTTGCTTTAATGGTTGTACGACCTCCTTGGAAATCGTGCCAAACTTTCTATAAAACCCACACAACTTGCCTCGATTTTTGTGCCAAGAAGTGACTGTACGGACTGTACATAATTCGTACGGTACGACCTGTGTACGACTGATTGTCCCTCGAAAACTGTGCCAAAAATACGGCTGTACGAACTGAGAAATTTGTATTGTACGAAATCTGTACCATACGGCCTGTGTATGGACGACTGTCCGTCCTTGAAAACTGTGCCAAAAGTACGACTGTACGAACTGAGAAATCCGTACTGTACAGACAAAATTAAATGTTGTCTGTTGCCTCGATTTCTGTGCACACAAAAGATTGTACGGACCTCGAAATCCGTACTATAAGACCTCCTGTGTATGTTAAACCTCTTGCCTCAATTTCTGTGCTAGTTAGTAGCCTTGGGATGCGTGCCCTAGCTCTGCAAAAATGGCCTCTTCTCAAGCTCGAAAATGCTCTCTCTTGCTCTCTCTCAAATGTCTCAACAACCCAACAATGGGTGTGTCCCCTTACCCTAATTGACCTCACGAGCGAAGCTCAAGGGTCATCTCATCTAACGGTTGAGATTAGACGAGATCAACGGTGGGGATAAAATCACTTTACTTACCCACTTTCCGTAAGTCTAAAAAAAGTCAACTTTTAATTTGCATCTCACAAATTAAATGACTAGGGTCCACATTAGGCACTTTCTCACCCCTTAGGCGCCTAGGTGATGAGAAACACTTGCCTAGGTACTTTTTAATTAGAATTTTAACACTCCCTCTTATCGAGGAAAGTGTTACTCACCACTCCAAGCTTGTCCCTGAAAAATACAAACTTGCCTCTGCCTAATGCTTTGGTGAGTATGTTTGCTACCTGCTCCTCTGTAGATATATACTGTAGCTCCACAACTCCTCTCTAAACACAGTCACGGATGAAGTGATAACTAATCTCGATATGCTTAGACTGATCATGAAAAACTGGATTCTTCGAGAGTTTAATGCAATACTGATTATCACAGTAAATCACGGTAGGCCTCAACTGCACACTGAACAATCCCACCAACAACTTGAGAAGCCAAAGGGCCTCACAATTGGCCTGACTGGCTGCCATATACTCAGCCTCTGCAGAACTCAAAGCCACTGACTTTTGCTTCCGAATGAACCAAGACACAACTGCTGAGCCCAATTCGAAACATCACCCTGAAGTACTCTTCCTGTCACTGACACATCCTGCCCAATCTGAATCTGTATAACCAACCAGACGAAGTCCATCTCCTCTCTGATAGTCCAGACCATAATCTATCGTACCACAAAGATACCTGAGCACATGTTTTGCTGCCACCCAGTGCACTCTCCTAGGCTCCACCATGAACTGACTGAGAGTGTTGACAACAAAACAAATATCTGGCTTGGTATTGACCAAATACATCAATGACCCGATCAACTGACGATACAAAGTGGAATCCACCAACTGTGACTCAGAAGCATGAATCTTCTTCCAGTTGGTTATCATTGGAGTGGTCATGGGCCTATTGTCCTCCATCTGAAATCTGCTCCGAATGTCACACACATACTTCCCCTGTCCTAGGAAGATGTGTCCAGGCTCCTGCCAAACTTCCAACCCCAAAAAGGAGTGCATCAGTCTGATATCAGTCCTCTCGAACTTTGAAGCAAGGCTCTCCTTGCAGTTGCTGATGAGTCTCTCTGCCCCTGTAATGAATAGATCATCCACATATAGCAAGAGAATGAGAGGATCCTCTCCAACCACAATGTAGTATAGGTTGGGATCCTCCTCACTCTTCTCAAAGCTCAAGTGCTACAAATAGGCATCTATCCTCGAATACCAAGCTCTGGGAGCTTGTTTCAGCCCATACAATGCCTTCTTCAGTCTGCACACATGAGACTCTCTCCCATGCACCTCAAAGCCCAATGGCTGCTCAATATATACCTCCTCTTGTATAAGACCGTTCATAAATGCGGTCTTCACATCCATCTGGTGGATCTTCCAACCCATCTCTGCTGCAATGGAAATCACTGCCCTGATCGAAGTGTATCTAGCAACCAACGCAAACGTCTCATCATAGTCAACTCCCTCAACCTGTGAAAACCCCCGAGCCACAAGGCGAGCTTTGTACTTCTCAATGCTGCCATTTGCAGCATGCTTGAGTCTATAGAGCCACCTGGAAGTCACCACTGACTTCCCCTCAGGTCTAGGAACAACTTCCCAGACATCGTTCTTCATGATGGAATTGTCTCTTCCTCATGGCATCTCTCCAAACCTGTCTACCAGTAGCCTCCTCAAAAGTGGAAGGCTCAGACTCCCGAATACTGCTCACCATCACGATGTAGCTGCAAAACCTCTCGGGAGGTTTACTCTCCCTCACTGCCTGTCTGGGATTCCCCATTGAACCCTGTGCCTCCCTCAAAGTATCCTTAAGCCACTTGGGCTTCCTCCTCTCTGAAGTAGTGTCCCGTGGAGGGCACTCTCCCTGCTTAACCCCATCTGCTGAAGACTGTGATCCTTAAGTAGACTCTGTAGTACTCGATCCTGAAACCTGTGGACCAGTAGCCTGCGAACCTGAACCCTGTGGCCCTGTCACCTGTGAACCTGTCGTCACCGAAACTGGTGGCCCCAAACTCTGTGTCACTGTAGTCTGTTGCAGACTCACCTGAATCTGAGGTGAAGACTGCTCACCCCTCTCTATCCCTCTAGACTTCCTAAAGGCTCCATCTTCCTCAAATCTGACATCCCTCCTCAAGACAGTCTTCCTCAAGGAAGGAAGGTATATACGGAAGGCCTTTGAAGTCTCACTGTACCCAACAAAGATCCCTCTCTCTGTCGTGGGCTCCAGCTTTGTCCTCTTCTCAGAAGGGACATATGAATAAGTGATGCACCCAAAAATTCGAAAGTGCCCCACCTCAGGCTTCTTCCCAGAAAAAGCCTCCTTAGGAGTCATGCTCCCCACAGCCTTGTGAGGACTCCTGTTCTGCAGATAAACTACAGTGTAGCATGCCTCAGCCCATAGAAATAGTGGCAGCCCCTGATCATGTAGCATGGCTCTCACAGCCCCAACAATGGTTCTGTTCTTCCTCTCTGCAACCCCATTCCGCTGTGGGTTGTAAGGAACAGTCAACTCTCTCCTGATGCCCTCTCCTGCACAGAAGTCCATGAACTCCTTGGAGGTATACTCACCCCCATTGTCTGTCCTCGGAACTCTGATTTTCTTCCCTCTCTGGTTCTCCACAAGAGCTTTGAATTCTTGTAACCGACTGAAGACCTGCCCTTTGGTCTTCATGAAGAAAATCCAAGACTTTTGTGAGAAGTCATCGATGAATATAACATAGTATAGAAAACCAGTCAACGATGCCGAAGACATCGGGCCACATACATCTGAATGAATAAGATCAAGAATCCCTGCTACTCTACTGTCATTGCTAGGAAAAACAATCTTGGTGTACTTTCCTAAAGCACACCCTGTGCACAACTCATGGTGCTCTGAATTGAAATCTGGAACTCCAGTCACCATCTCCCTCAGTACTCTCAAAGCCCCATGGTCACATAGGTCATTGTTGCTGCCATAGCTCACATAGGTCACTGGTCACTGCTGTTGGTAGTATGAATCAATTCTCTCGCTCGCTGGAACATAAGCTTGTACAACTTCTCATGTCTAGTCCCAATCACTTTGGTCGAAGTGATACTAGACCCCTTTGGGTAAAGGAGCACTTGCCCATCACGAAACAAGACCTCATAACCCCTCTCCTCAATAGCAGAAACTGACAGTAAGTTCTTCTTCAAGCCTGGAACATATAGAACCTCTTTCAAAGACATGGGAGGCGAAGGCTCCCTCTGAAATGATACAGTCCCGCAACCAACTGCCTTGACCACCCGGTCGTCTCCAAGCACCACCTCAACATCTCCAATCTGTGTAAGGTCTGTCAAGTGCTCACGAACACCTGTCATATGGCAAGAGGCACCACTGTCAATATACCACATATCTGAATGAGTGGTCCTTGTGGATAGACACACAACCAAGGAAAATTCCTTGTCAAACTTGTGGCATGCAAAGCACTTGACTTTGCTCATGTCTTTCTTCCCTTCACCCTTGGGTTTGTTACCACCTTTAGGACCCTTTCTGAATTTCTTCTTGCTGTTGGCAGAAGAGCCACATTCTCCTCCTCATGACCTGTAGATGAACTGCCATGTACATAACCTCTCCGGGTCTCATCCTGAACAAAGTCATCCCAAAGACGTTCCCAGTTGGGAAGCTTCTCCCTAGCAACAATGCCCTCCAGAAAAACAACCTTGTTTGGAAACTCCATTCAATGCCGTTCTCACAAGTTCACTGTCAACTATGGCCTCCTCCACAGCTCCAAGCTCATCTCTCACCTGTGTCAATCTAGTGACCACATTTTCAGCCTTGGTCATCTTTATGCTCTTCAGTTTTTCCCTCAAAACCATCTTCCGGTTTTCATTAGTACTCTGGTACAATTTTGTCAAAGACTCCCATATCTCATAGGTATTTGACTTCCCCGTCAAGCGAGGAATCAAATGGTCCTTGATGGCATCAATAATAATCCTCTTAGCCTTGATACTTTTCTTAGTGTAAGCTGCAAGAAGAGTAGCATCAGTAGGTACTACCACAAGATGAGTTGCGGTATTTTCCACAATGTCCGACAACTCATTTTCTTGCAAAAGCAAGATCATACTCTCCTTCAAAGCACCAAAATTTGCTGACCCATCAAGTCTGTCCTCAACTCTCAAACCTGTAGCCATTGACCCCTTTCTGCTGAAAATAAAAAATTCAAAAATCTGCCTTGTGAAGTGACTGCTGTCCCAACTTGTTGACTTGCTGAAATATCTCTGCCTCTTTCAACTCAGCTTTGATAACATGTAAAATTTCAGACCTCAACCTAGTTTCATTCTCGCTGATTTTTCAGCCAATGTTTAATGCCCAAACCCAACATTTTAATAGCCAATTAAACACAGCAGGAAATAATTTTTAGCACTGAAACATGAGGATTCTGAACATCGTTTATAACGCAAAAATAAAATATTAGCAATACAAACTCAGAAAATATTAACACAGTGATTTTCGGTCTAACAACGACCCTGGAAAAACCCACAAGGGGAAAACCAGTGAGAGAGGGAGTTTTTATTATTTGGGAGCTTTAGAGAAATTCTGTTACAACATATTCATCTTCAGAAATTTAAATGACAAACTTATCTCGATAACCGTGTTAAGTTTTCACACAGGAAAATGAGCAAAACTCCTCAAAACTCTTTCCATAATTTTCTGCAATAAATTACAAGTCTCCTCCTTGATTTTTGTACCTCCAAATGGCTGTACGGATGCCTTGAAATTCATACCAATAGCTACAACAAATTTCTGGGTGCATTAATGGCTGTATGACCTCCTTGGAAACCGTGCCAAACTTTCCATAAAACCCACACAACAACTTGCCTTGATTTCTGTGCCAAGAAGTGACTGTACGAAATTCGTACGTTACGACTTGTGTACAACCGACTGTCCCTCCTCGAAAACTGTGCCAAAAATACGACTGTACAGACTGAGAAATCCGTACTGTACGGACATAATTAAATGTCGTCTGTTGCCTCGATTTTTGTGCACACAAAAGACAGTACGGATCCCAAATCCGTACTATACGGCCTCTTGTGTATGTTGAACATATTACCTCGATTTCTGTGCTAGTTAGCAGCATTGGGATGCGTGCCCTAGCCCTGCAAAAATGGCCTCTTTTCAAGCTCGAAAAATCTCTCTCTTGCTCTCTCTCAAATGTCTCAACAACCCAACAATGGGTGCGCTCCCTTACCCTAATCGACCTCATGAGGGAAGCTCAAGGGTCATCTCATCTAACGGTTGAGATTAGACGAGATCAACGGTGGGGATAAAATCACTTTACTTACACACTTTCCCTAACTCTAAAAAAGTCACCTTTTAATTTGCATCTCACAAATTAAATGACTAGGGTCCACATTAGGCACTTTCTCACCCCTTAGGTGCCTAGGTGATGAGAAACACTTGCCTAGGTACTTTTTAATTAAAATTTTAACACAAACATCCACGCACATGGGATGAGAGCCTTCCTTATGTTCAACATAGCTACAACAGGGCTCTCCATAGCTTTATTGGCCACAACCTTTTTCAGACGTGCTTGGGGTTCCATACATTGGACCCCATTGACGTAGTGTTGCCCATTGCAACTGCACAGGAATAGTCCTCTCATGCTCAGATTGAGGTTGATCGAGCAACCAAATTTTTTGAACGAATCTAGCACATCCAACGACAAGTTCATGATATGTTGCAGAAATCCAATGCCAAGTACAAGCAACACCACGATCAACATCGTGTACCACACAAATTTTAGGTGGGAGATAAAGGGGTATGGTTGCATTTGCAGAGAGAGCGTCTCACAGGACCCCATCGAAAGCTTCGCCCATTCCGATATGGGCCTACACCATCACCAAGGCTATGGATAATAATGCTTTTGAATTAAGTATTCCCCCTTTCCTTGGCTTGCATCTCGTTTTTAATGTGGAATTGCTTTGACCATATTTTCCACCTCTTGGACACTTCGGACGTGGTCGAGCACTTGGCCCCTACAAAACTCAATCTTGACTACATTGAACATGTGACAATTGATCATATCATGCACATCAAGACGAAGGGATTGCATTGAACATGTGACAATTGGTCATATCATGGGCATCAAGATGAAGGGAATCCCCCAACAGAACATCCAACTCTATCGGGTTGTCAAAGCAGGGCAACCTCTTCACCAGGGCAAGTGAATCACTAGGAGTCAGATTCCACAGAATTTTCTCCATCTGATGGAGGAACTTGATGCAAAGGGGACCATTGCTTCTTAAGGGGGGAGGATTGATCTAGGTGGATATTGGTGGCCACCCGCCTGTTTCACTAATTTAGAATGGTTCCACATCTTGGTAGTTTTTCTACAGTTTTCGGGTCCCAAACTTCCAAGGTCGTTTTTAGGCTGTAAATGACATTTTTTGGCATGGAAATACCTAGCATGTAGTCCAGGGCAGATGCTAGGTCGTTGAGAATGTGTACTTCTTGGCTATACCTTTTTGACGGGATATCGAGTGCCCCAAACAAAGATCATATGCAAAAGTTACACCCTGGGAAGTTGACGTTTACTAACCACTTCACGTCCCGCAAACCTTTTGGTGTTTCATCTTTTGGAGTTAGGGTTTTGGATGTTTAGGGTTTTCTCATTGATGCTTTATGTTAAAAGGTCTTTTTGGCCTCTTTGTAATCGATGTTGCCTAACTGTTGTATGTTTTGGCTCTTTTTGTCGGAATTCGATGACATAAATCTACACGTAATCATAACTTTCTGGTTTTAAATTGCATTTTTGAATCTAGAAATGGATTACAGAATTAACCACTCAAATCTGTAGATCCAAGAATTTATCGTCCGATTTCGGGCAAATATCCCTAGAAAAGGATCAAAACATAGAACATTTAGAATACGACCTTTGTAATCAGCTTCTTGCGAATGAACGTAGTCGACACATCTTTCTTTAGGGATGAACTATCACCATTCTATATAGCTTGTGTGCTTTGCATTTAATTGTCTTTTGTGTTCCAAACACTCATTAATAAAATCCGAGTCCAACTGTATTACTGTGTTTCTTGCAATATATGTGTGTGTTTCCTTGTCACATCTCTGCCTTCATGTTCTCAATATAATCCGGATCAATGAAGTTGAAGAAGTTTGTAACCTTTGACATCATCATAATATCCAACAAAAGTGCACTTCTCATTTTTAGGCTGTAATGATTTCCTTTTCTCATTAGGAATGTGAGCCCATGCTTCACTAACAAACACACAAAAGTGGTTTACATTTGGTTTGCTTTTGCTCCATGGCTCTTTCGGTGTTATATTTTTTAAAGCCTTTGTGGGAGTCTGATTTACTATGTAATTGGCACAATTGGATCATACAATTTGCCATTACCATTAATGTGCGATGATTTATCTCAACAACACCATTTTGTTGTGGTGTATATGGAACAATATGTTACATTTGAATGCCTCGTGTAGTGCAATAAGTTGTGAATATGTTGTTAACATATTTGCCTCCATTATCTGTTTTTAACCTCTGCAGTTGATGTCCAAATTATTTTTTTACAAGGAAGACAAAAAATTCGTCAAAAACTACACTCTTAAGTTTTAAGAAATAAACACAAGTGTGTTTGGAGAAGTCATCAATGAAAGTTAAGAAATACTTGAACCCAAAGAAAGAAGGAGAAGGAAGCGAACCATACAAATCATTATGAACAAACTGCAAGGGTGCTTGTTATTCCCACTTCCTAGGGATAACTAAGGAGATGATGTCTCGAGGCCCTCAGGTTACAGACATGGAGTACCGAGAGACAGATGGCTGACAACGTCCACTTGCACAGATAGAGGCCTGCCTCACTACCATAGATCCTAGATTCATCATGATGGTATCCGCCACATCAGCTTGGTTCCGGAAGACATAGGGTCTTGCTCCATGAGGTACAAGCCAGATATTATGGTGAGTGTCATTTCAATATTTGAGGCATTTGAGTGTGTTGCATTTAAAGATGCTTTTGATTATGTAACGTCTGCTTGGAAGTTATGATCTTTGCCCCGTTTCACCTTGGTGGTTTACATTATGCCATAGTAAGTGGTCACCCTTAGGATGGGTTTGCTACTGGGAGGTCCCTTTATCAAGTCATTGTGCCATTCCTGATCATACTTACCACTTTCCACACTACATCTCCTCGCCTCATCTTTTTTTTTTTTTGGGTATACTGACCTAAGAAGGGATTGTCCCTCATTTCATGGGAAGAAGGGGTTAAAGACACAAAGGGAATGTAGTTGGCAAAAGATAAAAGCCAATTCATAACCTTCCAGATGCTTGCCCAAAGAGATCTTGAGAACAATGAAATGTCTCTCTTAAAAATTCAAAGCCCTGCACACACACACACACACACACACACACACATATATATATATATAAATGTACCACTTGTTGAGGTATTTTCATAAGTGCGTTACAAGCTAGACTTTACCCCCATGGCACTCTGTGTTCCTCTCCCGTCATGTGACACTGTGGTACTTCCGCCCAAGCTATATGTTACCCCATAGGGAGTACCTGTTGGATTACTGAGAGGGGGGGTGAATCAGTAATAGCATAATTATAATTTTTTTTCTTCAAATGTTATATCAATGTAGAATTATTATCCAATAATGAGCGGTAAGAAATAAACAATCACACACATACATAGTAGACCAGTGTTTTACGTGGAAACCCAAATCGGGAGAAAACCATGGAATGTTTTTTCTTATATGTCTTGAAGAATTACATTCATTGGAAGCACCAACTTCCTTTGTTTTCCAGCTGCAACTGGAAGGAGGCTCCAACCCCCTAGTTTCTCAGGCTACAACTTGAGGGAAGCTCCAACTCCCCAATTCTCTAGCTACAACCAGAAGGAGTCTACAACCCCCAATGTTCTCCGGCTAGAACCAGAAGGTGGCTACAACCACCTATCCTTGCCCCGTCCTGCCACCCTGAAGTAAAAGTAGAATGATGAAACCACTGCCACACTATCACTGTGAGATATATCGCTGTAAAACTGTATCAATAAATCTGAACCATGCATCAACCTGTACCTCAACCTGTAATCAACCTGTACCATAAACAAGTGCATCAACCATGCACCAACCTGTAATCAACCTGTACCATAAACAAGTGCATCCAACCATGTACCAAGTATGTACCAATCATGTGTCAAC
>ML778890.1:108616-123222 GCA_009831015.1 Picea engelmannii
TGTCTTTTGCAAATTTCTGGCTTAACCTGTCATCATCACTACCAAAAATAATATCATCAACATAAACTTCAATTAATAAAATATTACCTTGACTTACCTTGATGTAGAGGTTGCTGTCTGCACTTCCTTTTCTGAACCCTGCCTGCTGCAGATACTTATTTAGTCTGGAGTACCATGCTCTAGGAGCCTGTTTTAGACCATACAAGACTTTCTTTAATTTACACACATAGTCTCTGTTCTCTGACAACTGAAATCCTTCTGGTTGTTCAATGTAGACTTCTTTTTCAAGTTCCCCATTCAGAAAAGCTGATTTTACGTCCATCTGATATACTTTAACATTTTTAGAGCATGCATAAGCTAAAAGCAAACGGATTGCTTCCATTCTGGCAACTGGGGCAAATGTCTCTTCAAAGTCGATTCCTTCAATCTCTGCATATGCTTTACATACCAATCTAGCTTTGTTCCTTGTAACCTGTCCATCTTCATTCAATTTATTCTTGAAAACAGTTAAATTTTTAATTAAAATAAAGTACCAAGGCAAGTGTTTCTCTTCCCTAGGCGTCTAAGGGGGAGAAAGTGCCTAATGTGGGTCCTAGTCAAATTAATTTGTGAGATGCAAATTAAAAGATAACTTTATGACTAAAGTGAGGGTGAGTGAAGAGATACCTAATCTTAGCCACTCATCTAATCTAATCTCAACCGTTAGATTAGAAAACTCCTCACCTTCCCTCATGAGGTCGATTAGGACAAGAGGGCGCACCCATTCTTGGGTAGTTCATTCATTTCTTGTTGAGAGAGCAAGAGAGAGCTGGGAGAGGTCGAGCTTGAGAAGAAAGACAACATTTGTTGAAGGAGAGCACGCATCCCAAGGCAAAAAGCAGCACGGATTTCAAGGCAGCAGGCAACAAGGAAGAACAGGTCGTACCGTACGGATTTTTGAAGATCGTATAGCAATAAATGTGCACAAAAATAGAGGTGGACAACAACTGTGTGTTCAGAGAGTATTGGCATGTTTTTCAAGGCTGTCGTACAACATTTAATTGGCGCAGAAATCGAGGAAGGAGCTGGGCACAATTTTCTGGGTGAGAAAAGTCTGTACGGACTTGCACAGAAATCGAGGGTCGTACCACATAAAATTTTGGGCACGTTTTTCAAGGTGCTGTAATGTTTTTCAAGGCTTTTTTCCTGCTTGGTTTTCCTTACAGTCTTGGCAGAATTTTGGGCACAAATTTCGAGACAGTTCGTACAACATTGATTGTTGGGACAGCCGTACAGTTGTACAGATTTCTGGTTCAGAAATCGAGGAGCAAAGCTACAGGAATGTCCAGATAAGTTTGTGTAAATTTTTGAAGATGAATATGCTGTAAAAGAAATTTCTCAGAAGCTCAATAATAATAAAAGCCCTCTCTCAGTGGTTTTCCCCTTGTGGGTTTTTCCAGGGTCGAAGTTAGACTGAAAATTCTTGTGTCTAAATTTTCTGAGTTTTGCATATTGCTGATATTTTATTTCTGCGTTGAAAACGATGTTCAGAATCCTCATGTTTCAGTTTTGAAGTTTATTTTCTGCTAAGTTTTTATATGCTGACACTATGCTGAAACTGGGTTTGGGCATTTAACTTTGGCTGAAAAATCAGCGAGACTGAAACTGGGTTGGGGTCTGAAATTTTAACAAAAATCCATTTTGTGCCGATCACATTCTTATTCTTTGGTCTTGGAACCAATTCCCAAGTGTCATTTTTCTCTATTTGATCCAATTCTTCATCCATGGCCTTATCTGTCTTAAAGAATCTAATATCCCAGTACGCGTGGGATAGAATTTCAGACCAAAAAGTCGAATTTTATGAAGGGAAGCACATAATTCATCCAAGGGCCGACATTTTCCCATCAATTTTGATCGATGGTGGCTAAGTGTTGATCTTGCGGAGGCCATAACTTGAGCTCCAGGTGTCGGAATTGCGCAAAATTTATACCGTTGGAAAGGTATTTCATCGTAGAAGATGGTGGTACAGGTTTCAAGTGCTTAAAATTGATTCATTTTTCTCATAAATTAAAATATAAGTCAACTGCATTTTTAATGGGCCTGTGTGACAACCTAACTCTATGAACTCATATTTTGAGATCCGAGCGACGGATTTGGACAAATTTTATATCTTTGGAAAGCTAAGTCGATGTAGAGCACATAAGAAGTGGTTTACATGGATACAAGTTGGTTTTCACTTCCATAAAATTAAATTACAGTCGTCCTCTTTTAGTGGAGAATTAATTAAATTTAAAAAAATAAAAGTTTAATTGAAAACTTTTATTAAAAGGGGAGAGGGACCCACTTTCAATGTACTTGTATTAATGATATGAATTAATTCATGAGGAATTAATGAGGCATTATTAAAGGGAATGTTTGAAGAAGAAACTTGTACGAAAATTTCAAGAGAGGAAGAAAACTCTAATTGCTTACATAGTTAGAAAATCTTTTCTTAAAAAGAGAAGAGAGGCTTCATCCAGAAGTCCAAGAATCAGTATTGTCAAAGGGGCAGGGCAGATGATCAGAGGAAGAAGAAGGTGCAACCATGGATACACAATCAAGCTTTCGATCAAAAGAAATAAATCTCCATATTCTCCATTTTATATATATATATATATATATATATATATATATATATATATATATATATATTCTTTTACACCACTTCTCGTAGTTTTATTCTCAAATTTCAGAGTTGGGCACAAGGCTGAGTTGTTGAGTGTTTTTCTATTCTTCTAAGATCTTTTCTTAAATGATCATGGAGTATTTGCATCCACCTATATGGCTGTCAAAGCTTTTGTAATGAAGAACATCTTTCATAAATAAAACTCCACAAATAATTGCTTTGAGGTTGATCTCGACTGTGCTTTGTAACTCTGTTTTCAGAATATAAAGTATTTGAGGTTGACCTATCAAATTCTCTTTTGATCTTGATTGCAGTACTTTGTTAAAATTCTTTGAGATGATCAAATCATTCTTTCCTATGAAGAATATATTGATGTATTTATATATTGTTAAGAGGATTGTGTGCTGATCACAATTTAATTTTGATGTTGAAGCCCTCCTTCAATCTTTTCTTTTGCTGCACATAAAGATTGCACTCAGGTTATTGAAGACCATTTTATTTCATAAAATCTCAAGCAATAAAGATTTAGTGTTTGCTGCCTAGCACTCTCCTAATCCAAGATATCACTGATATATATTTTAGTCCAAGAGGAGTACCACCTCTCTAAAAACGAAGGGGGTGTTGAAATATTGTAACTGCAAAGAGTATTCTATTTATTATTGTGTCATTATTAATTAGATCAATCCCCTTTTGTGGATTGATCATGTCCGGCATTGAAAATGACCAAATCCTCTTTTGTGGATTGGTCAAACCCTAACTATATTATGCTAATTAAGAAGTCGGCCCCCAGGCCTAATTAAAGTGGTTTTAACCACTAAGAAGAGAATTCGGCCTTGCCCAATGAAGAGACACCTTTCCAGCGCCTGCCTCCTAGTACAAATAAAGGAGGCTAGCGCCTCATTTGTTCACTCACTCATTCACTCATCAAGTGTGCAAGTCTGGAGAGTTGCAGTTGGGAGAAGAAGGAAGAGAGAGGCGCATTGCTTAGTGTTGGATATTCTCTAGTGTTTTGGTTTATTGTCCTGGTATTGTATTGGCTATCTATATTAAGGAAGTTTTGCTGGGTTTTCTCCCCCATGAGCGTTTCCCAGGATAAATGCTGTGTATCTTGTGATTGTGTTTCTCTCAGAGATCCTACCTATGCTATGGTTATCTAGTGAATTGAAAAGAAACCTAATAATAGCTCAAAACTTAACATGGTTTCAGAGCTAAGCTGAAGAGAGTACCTTTCACTGGATAAGCAAAAATGTCATTGTTGCCTTACAAGAAAATTAGGGCTTTTTGTTGGAGAGGAATTTTGGCCTAAAAACCATCTAAAAAAGTGCGTCCTACCCTAGTGAATCTTTTGGTAGCTTGAGTGCACCTTTTCAGTGGACAAAGCCTCTAGAAAGTCAAACCCTAGTTTTGACTGGTACCAGAAAACCAGAAAAACTAGGAAACTGGAACCAATACGAGAAGTACCAGTCCAGATTTTCGCAGGTCAAGTTTCAAGGGGAAAAACTTGAAGTTTTTGAAATCTAACAGCTCCAACAAACTCGCCTCAGCCCAGTGCATCTAGTCCTTGGATGAGAATTTCAAAATTTGAAGTTTGGAAAATTAGGGTTTCCTCATAAAACCCTAAGTTGCAGTTGCAGTTGCAAAATCGATTGTAGTATCAATTACAATTGCAGTATCAGTTGAAGTATCAACTGCAGTACCAATTGCAGTCACCCTTGAAGTTTTTAAAGGGTTGGTAATTATTACCGTTGCTACGAGATGGTGCCACTACTATCAGAGGTATGCACTCACATATGTTTAAACTATTAAGCTTTAAAGGGTATTTACAAGAGAAGGGATCTCCTTCCATAGATCTAGAAGGATCTCAGATCCAACACATTCAGAGGAATAATGCAACCCAGGTTTGGTTATTCTGATATGCATCTATTTGTTATGAGATTATTTTGATCTAGGTTGCATGTTGAAGCTATACTAAACCTTGGTCAAAATTAAAGTCAAGCTATTAGATTTATTAAAGTTGAGATCATAGAGTTTATTTTCTAACCCAACCTTTTGTCAAGATAGCATATTGTCTTAGTACAAAAGACAGGTTGAAGAAAGCACTTGTCATCTTGAGTGAAGGAGACTTGGAAGAAAAGCAACACACTCATTCTTGAGGACAGGACTCCAGGTTCCAAGTTTGATTAATTAAGTTGATAAGGTTCAAAGTTGCACATGACAAGTTGATAACTACCCCATTACAAGTAAACACTATAGTTGAGGAAACAATCTTTGAAAAGTATTATACTTGGTAGCATATGAGCATATTGAGATAAATGCTTAATGTAATCATTTACCAAGATACAACTAACATCTCCTCTAGGAGAAACTTCTTGTGTTGGTTCCACGTTACCATGGAGGAATGTTTGATCACAACACTAGAAGAGTGTTGATCTCATTTCGTATTGTATTTCTTACTTTTGATCTTTGCTTAAGACATGTCACAAGTGATAGCTCTAAAGGAGTTACTGTAACGATTGTTCGTGCTATTGTTTTATTATTATCAAAGGAGTATTATTCTTGCCTGCTGTTTTGTTGACCTTGTTTCAGGGCACACGTGATAACCCTGAGGAAGCTATAGTGAAGGTTGCAGAAGGCAACAAATTAGATGAGACATGAAAAAGACTATGTACATGACCATATACATTCATGTACCAAAGAAGATGAAGAAGAAGCTATTTTTGAGATCCAGAGTATCTCATATGGAGATTGATTTTAAGGAGCAAAAGGCTCCAAAGATGACTAAACATTAGAACAAGAACTCATAGTAGACTTGTTCAAAGGATAATGAAGCCACCTTGACAGGAAGCATAATTCACTTGAAGTCTGACTTAACTTTTCATATTTATACTTGGTATTCAACACCAAGTATACCGTGTAAGAGATGATGAAGTCCTTGTAGACTCAGAAGAAATCAAGAGTAAGCCTGATCTCAGAAAGGATTAGATGAAGAGACAACTTCCAGGATTGGGAGACAGATCCGTGAGAAGACTAGATTGTAGCTTCAAAAACTTCTAGAAGATATGAAATCTCCTGGGAAGATTCCCTTGTTTCAATGATAGAGAAGGAAGCCAGTCAGAAAGACTAGGATATGGATTTTTCGTGAGACTAGAAGAGAAGTTAGTATTGACTTCCAAGATTGATCTAACCGATAAGCATGTTGTAGATGTACAAAGCCTCATGTGTGTCCAAAGGATTCTCCCAACAAGAGGGAGAAGACTATAACGAGACACTTACTCCAGTAATTGAAGAAATAGTTCCAATATTCATGAAGACAACCAGAACAACCATGATTCATATACAATATGAGATGCATGGAGAGCAATCCCCATATTTAAAATTGAGTGGCAGTTGGTGCAGTACATTAGTTGGGTCATGGAGACATGACTACAATAAAATATAGAGTTACCTCCATGAAAGAAGAAGAGCTACCTTCACTATCAGTTATTGAGCCACTCTCAGTTTTAGATGAAGTTGTTTCCATGATGAAGTAGAGGAGTTACTCTCAGAGTTTAGCAGTCACAATGAGAATGGAGCAACCATTCTCAACTTAAGAGCAATTGTAGGTGCAGAGTCCCACTTCCAGAGGATCAGTTGCAGAGAGAGTAGAGGACATACTCCCAGACAGTGAGACAGATAGTGCTTTGCAGAAAGCACATAGACCTAGCACATGATTGTGCAGATTGAGTTGCAGCTGAGTAAGCGTACCAGGTTGGTACAAAGTGATGTGAAAATTTGATTTGAAGTTGAAGATAGAAAGACTCATGTCTGCAAGATGAAGCAAGCTTCTAAAGCTTGGTATGGTAGAATTGACAGTTTCCTAACGAGCTTGGGCTTTACCAAGAGTAAAGGTGATTCTAACCTTTACTTCAAGGTTATGAGCCAGTTATATTATTGCTGTCTGTGGATGACTTATTCTTAACTAGAGAAGAAAAGCTCATCACAAAATTGTAAGAAGAAGCTCACATTAGAATTTGAGATGAAAGACCTAGGCCTGATGCATTATTACTTAGGTCTTGAAGTTTGGTAGAGCCCAGTGAAGATCTTCCTTAACTAAGGGAAGTATGCAGTTGAAATACTGAAGAGGTTTGATATGTTGGAATATAAATCCATGTACACACCCATGGAAACGAAGTTGAAGCTCCCGGTAGATACCTCGTGAGAATTGGTTGATGCTACTCTGTACAGACAGATTATTGGTTCGTTGATGTATCTGATGAATAACATACCAGATATATGTTTTGTTGTGAACACCTTCTGAGTCAGTATCTGGTAGAGCCCAGATGTGTTCACCTTGTAGCTGCAAAACATGTGATGAGATACCTTAAGGGTACGCTGGGATTTTGGTTTCTGTTATACTAGAGATCATGACTTCAAATTGTATGGATATATTGATTCGGATTGAGCTGGAAGTGTTTTTGATAGAAAAAGCACTTCAGGATGTTGTTTCAGTCTGGGGTCAGCCATGACTTCATGGAAGAGTAGGGAGAAATCCAACATTGCTCCCAACACGACAGAAGGAGAATACATTGCTGCATGTTCTGCCAGTTGTGAAGCCATATGGATTCAGATGTTGTTGACAGATCTATTTGATATGGAGATGGAAGCCACTGTGATCCTATGTGATAACCAAAGTTGTATAAAGATGATGTGTTCCATGATGAGTCGAAGCACATAGAGATCCGGTATCACTTCATTCATGATATGATGCAGAGGGGAGCTTTAAAGCTCCAATATGTTGGCACAGATGAGCAGGTTGCAGACCAAGCCTCTGTCTCGTGTAAAGTTTAAATACTTTCAAGACATGTTTGGTATAGTCCGAAAGGACCTCCCTCGAAAGGGGGAGTAGTGCTGATGATACTATGATATCTTGACCAATAGCGGGTAGCTCAGTTAGGATTTCATATCCTAAGGGATTGATTATCCCTGGACAGATCCTTTGGATCTGTCAGAGTACCACAAAATGTTGTTGCACCTACCTCATTCTGTTGATGAGATGCCAGCCTCGTGCTGAAGATTTCCAGCTTTGTGCTGATGTTGATGAGATGCTAGCCTTTTGCTGAAGATTTCCAGCCTCGTGTTGATGTTGATGAGATGCCAGCCTTGTGCTGAAGATTTCCAACTTCATGATGATGTTGATGTGATGCCAACCTTGTGCTGAAGATTTCCATCTTCGTGCTGATGTTGATGTGATGCCAGCGTTGAGCTGAAGATTTCCAGCGTTGTGCTGATGTTGATGTGATGCCAGCCTTGTGCTGAAGATTTCCAGCTTTGTGTTGATGTTGATGTGATGCCAACCTTGTGCTGGAGATTTCCAGCTTCGTGTTGATGTTGATGTGATGCCAGCCTTGTGCTGAATATTTCCAGCTTCGTGCTGATGTTGATGTGATGCCAGCCTTGTGTCGAAGATTTCCAACTTTGTGCTGATGTTGATGAGATGCTAGCCTTGTGCCGAAGATTCCCATCTTCGTGCTGATGTTGATGAGATGCTAGCCTTGTGCTGAAGATTTCCAGCTTCGTGCCGATGTTGATGAGATGCCAGCCTCGTGCTGTTATTGATGATGATGATATATTAGTGTTATACTAATCCATGTTGATGCAGATGATGATGTTGCCATTCCAACTCCTTGCTGTGGATGATGATATTGATGATGAGAAAAACTTCCGATGATTTATAGATATGCCAGTCTGTGTTCCTGATATTGTTGATGTTGCTGCCCTCTCTCTCTCTCCTGATGACGGTGTAGAATACCCTTCTTGTTAAGGGGGAGTGTTGAAATATTGTAACAACAAAGAGTATTCTATTTATTATTGAGTCATTATTAATTAGATCAATCCCCTTTTGTGGATTGATCATGTCGGGCATTGTAAATGACCAAATTCCCTTTTGTTGATTGGTGAAACCTTAACTGTATTATGCTAATTAAGAAGTCACCCCCCAGGCCTAATTAAAGTGGTTTTAACCACTAAGAAGAGAAGTCGGCCTTGCCCAGTGAAGAGACACCTTTCCAGCGCCTGCCAGCTAGTATAAATAAAGCAGGCTAGCGCCTCATTTGATCACTCACTCATTCACTCATCAAGTGCTCAAGTTTGGAGAGTTGTAGTTGGGAGAAGGAAGAGAGAGGCACATTGCTTAGTGTTGGATATTCTCTAGTGTTTTGGTTTATTGTCTTGGCATTGTATTGGCTATCTATATTAAGGAAGTTTTGCTGGGTTTTCTCCCCCATGAGGGTTTCTCAGGATAAATGCTGTGTATCTTGTGATTGTGTTTCTCTCAGTGATCCTATCTATGCTATGGTTATCTAGTAAATTGAAAAGAAACCTAATAATAGCTCAAAAATTAACAGGGGGACTAATGTCCTAGTGAGGTTGCCGTTTCAGTCATGACGGATTCAAGCGTCAACATGTCTATATCCATAAAATAGATGCATCTAAAGCATGCTAATAATCAACATGAAATGCAACTAAACCACTCATTACAACAACATATAAGTCATTCTCATTTATGCAGAGTTCACGCACCACAATAACACATGTAAATAACTCAACAACAAGATAAAACACTTATCTTTAAACAAGAATCGTGCAACCGGCTTCTTGGGACAGACGTTCCACCCAACCATAGACCGACTGTTCCAAATCTCAACAGTCAATCACCCTTGAGCTGAGGCTAGTAATCCACAAAAGAGGGTGGTCTCTCATAGTCCACTCGCAACTTATAAAACTCATAACCCAACTGATATTCTCCTACAACTATCCTGATTTTTCTATTAGTGCTCTTCGTCCTGACCTGCCCAACCCAAGGAATGCACCATTTGTTTATCAGGGATAACCCAAGGGATGTACCATCCCTTTATCAGGGTTAACCCAAGGAATGTGCCATTCGTTTATCAGAGTCTCTCTGGCATAGGTAACTGGGAATTTCTCAGCTGGGAACTCAAGGAAACTTGCTGCTAGGAAAACTATCAACAAACCAACAACAAACACTTGTTGTTCTAGTCCAACCCACACAGGAGTTCACTCTTCAGGCCTGACAACCTGGCTTTTCAGTTCTCCAGCTCCAATTCGCTCTAGTTACGTTCCAGTTACGCTCCAGAGTTTGCCCTCCATGGCTACACCAACTCCCAACTCTCTTTTTTGGTCTCCCCTTTCTTCCCATGCACAAAATTTGATGTCTGTAAAAACTTCTGTCCCTACCCATACAAATTTCCTCTCTTGTGGCTTGCCTTTCTTGACTCACACTCTTCCCCAAGCGGATTGTACTCAACCCCCATGTGCCCAATAACTCTGGGATGTGACCACTCACACCCACCCTCTTACATGTATTCAATGATTGGCTTTGGGAACACTCAATCAGAAATGGGAAGGTTCGTATACGATACACAAGTTTTGGAATAATGGGTTAAATTAATATACATGGGTATTTCCCCCTTTGACCACCTCTTGGCCATTATCCTAGACACTTCCCTCTCTTTTGAATTAATTCACCCCCCATCTCTTGTCCATGCTCCTTTTAGCAACTGGCATCACATTTTATTATTAAAACATTGAAATACAATTCACATATTACATCGCTTGGTCGTAGCCACATATTATATCCACATAAGCATTAATTAAATTGGGGATTATAATGGGGATGTTACAGGACCTTAATTAATTAATGGCACTAAATGAGCTTGGAAAAATGATGCATTGAAAAATGAAGGTGCAACACACCCTCTACAAAGGCACCCATAAATGAGACACTACGATCCCTTGTATGTAATGAACCCCATGCCCAAAAGTCTTGCCCCCATCCACTTTATCTTCTCCACATGACTTAGAGGGGGGTCCACCTGGGAAAGACTCCTTCACTTAGGGAATGATTCACCCAATAGGTCACTTTGTCAACCCTCCCTTACCTAAACTTAGGCAAGTTGCATAGGGTCTTTGAGCACTTGTTTAATTTGATGAGGTGGTTTTTGATGCACATGCTGAAGTGGCTCTTTTATTGATTTGATTTACTTATCATGATGCATTTGACTTGAGATCCTTGGAAGGCGTATTCATTGTCTTTGCAGGACCTTGCTTGGTGGACAATTTTGGAGAAAAAACCTAGCTTGGGCTTCCTTGGGGCATGAAGCCCACAGATCAGATACCATGGCCCGCACACCGGATGATGATGGTAGCCTTTGGAGGCTTGAAAGACACCATGGAAGATCTCACCTAGCCCCTACAAGCCCAACATTTTGCCTTTGGAGGCCAAAATGTCACATGGAGGGCTTGAGGTCACCCAAGCGCTAGGGTTTTGGTGGTGACGGTGGACACTTGGCATTTTTGGGTGGGGAAAGCCCTTGGAGTGAGGAGACCTTTGGCTCGAGGACACATGGCCTTTGGAGGCCTAGTGCTATCTCCTTCAGTCCCAATGACTTGACCAAAGTGCCAAAACGTCACTCCTTAAGGAGATGACGTCCTATTTTAGGGTTTTTCTTATGTCCAAATTTAAAATTATATTGTAAAGAGGCAAAATAAAGGGAAATGTCTCCCTTATTTTGTGGTTTACCTTAACTAAAGTGGACAAACACTTCGTAGAAGACTTGTATCAATAAGGATCATTTCTATTTCATTTTCATCATAACTCTCCCATCTTGGAAAGGATTCTTGGCTGAAATTTGCACCCCTCTTGGGCAAATTCATCTTCTCTCTCTTTTGTTCTATGGTTTATCTGTTGGCTTGTGGAGTGAAGTGGTGCGCTATCTCTTGGAGGTTTTTTCTCTTGCATTGGTGATGAAAAAATACTTGGTAACTAGGGTTTGTTTTGGAATTTTTTGGAATTGGTAAGAAAAATATGCACATTGTTAGTTTTCTTTCTTGTTCCATGGTTGTTATTGGCTCAATCCTTGGAGGAGTATAAGGGCATACACCGTCCACCAAGTTTTATCATTGTTGTTTGTGAAAGAAGCTATTGCAAAGGTTGCTAGGAGGAGTAAAATGGCTTACACTCTCTTGATTTACCTTGTTAGATTTCACTTGCCCTAGGGAGTAAAAGGGTTTACACCCCTAGGGAGATAACACATCTAACCTATTACAAGAGGACTCTATAACCCATTTGGCAAGGCACTAATCATTTATTGCATTGGAAAAATTAAATACTTGCATTGGAATGCATGATTTTTTGAGATATTGAATTTGTTCAAATTGTAATTTTTTCTTAGTGTTATAAGCTTTGCTTATGCCCTAAGGGTATCCTCTTTAGGCCAAGAGTTTTGCTGATGTTATAAACATAAAGCTACAGCCATTAGGGCTGCAAAAAACTCTCTCCTTTACTTGTTGCACACTTACCAATCGCTGAAATTTACTTGTAAATGTCTATTATTGTTTTATTGTTCATTGTCTATCTTTTTGACGGATTACTTGTTAATTTTTGTGGTTGGATTTTGCTACTGTAGCAATTGTTTGCTACATCCACTTGACTGTTATAATAACTTTCTGGTAACATTTAATAAACGACTATAATCACCTTCAAAATCTCACATTAATCATTGTAAGTTAGACTAGTCTTTGCTAGCTTTATTTCTGATATCTTGTACTAGATTTTGGATGGTTAAATTTTTAGCTATTGTCATTTCGTGTTGCCGATACATATTTATATCACTGTTGCAAATTTGGGACATCAAGGTTTCTTGTTTGTTCCCGTTGGTTTAAAGGCTTATATATCCATTATTTGTCTTGTTCCGGGCAGGGCTAACATTGTTTTGCAGGGATTTATCACTTGAAAACCGTGTGTCCTTCTACAAGACTTATTTTCAAGCCTTCCATCATCTCTATCATTGACCTATAGAGGTTTCACTTATCATCTCTCCATTTTCTATCTCTTTTTCGCCTAGGGTCACATGAGATTCCCCCATTGTGTAGGATTTCTCCTTTACTAAAGCGAGGGGAGGGTTTATCTTAGGCGACAGTGGGTAGACTCTCCGACAATTATCACCATCTTTTGGATTGGGTCGGGCTTTGCCCAACCTACAGTTTGCACGATAACATTTTGGCACTGTTATCGGGGAGGATTTTGAATCCTCATTCGTGCCCTAACAACACTTTGGCAATCAACCATCCCAAAGCCTTTCCCGTAAGCTTGCCTGAGGGAAGTTTTGTTTTCCATTTTGATGTGTTTTTCCTAAAATTCATCTGACGACTCCATTAAGGTATTACCCTAAGTAATGGAACCATGGTATCACGAGACTTACCATGGGCATTCCATAAGGTGTACCCTTCTATTGATGTTCAAAATATCCCTGGATATCCAAATCATTGCTCTACGAAGTGGAGGGCAAGTTGCCCTAAATTTAATGGTGATCCAGCAATAACAGTCACCCATGTCGTGAATTATATGAAGATGCTTCAAGCTTAAATGTGCTACATGAAGATCTGTTGATGAAATTTTTTGTTTCTTCTTTGGAATCAAGTCAAAGGAGTTGGCTTGCGCACTCACGTGATCTTAAAAGTATCCTATCTTCTACAATGCTAATTGAAGAATTTCTCAGGTATTGTTGGCTAGATACTCAGAATTCACAAGATACTTTTCAAGAGCTCAAAGACGCTGTTTGCAGAGAAGGTTTTTCGGTGGATGACGAGACAATAGATGAGGAATGGAAAACTAAAGAAGAGTATCATCCACCCACTATAGAAGAAGAACAGATCCATGAAGAAAGTTGGCAAGAAGATCTCAATGATGAAGACCCAGATGAGACATCAGTGTCCATTATCTCGCTTGATGAAGGTGAAGTTATCCTACATCACTTTCCTCCTGCACATAAAGATGAAGAAATGATTAGCATAAGTGCGTGGATGATCTTGTGGAAGACCCTTCTGACGTGGTTGATCAACATATTGATGATTTCATACATGTTGGGAGACGTAGATGGGGTCTGTGTTTGCATCATTTTTGATGGAGATCCTATTTACGACGTTGAAGGTAGCTCTCAAGCAGAGGAGTTTGAGTTTTCATATTCAGAGGACTGGTCTCCATGCGTAAATGAGACGAACAAAGTTTGCTTACACAAGAATTATCCAAAATACTTGGAATATAACAAAGTAATCCATGTAGGACTGTAAATAATATATGAATAGAGAAGATAAGATATGATAAGATGATTACAATTGAGAACGAGGGCTCATTTATATACCCACGCAGGGGTGCCCTTTACCAATAGTCATGTCCTTTGAGACATGACCTTTCATTATTAATAATTATTATTTATTAATTATTATGTTATGAATATCTATGGTATATGTATATTTATGTTCATAACATTGCTTTCCCCTTAAAAATGCCTTGTCCTCAAAGCATACTTTATGGAAGACTTATCTCTTGCTCTAACTTGTATTTATTGTCTTTTGATTCATCATTCCTGAATTAGTAATTGTTGAGGACTTGAGACGATAGGAGCTTGTAAGCGCTGAGCAGAACTATCGAATTGTAAAGGAGTCTGCCCATCCTAATTCGATCTTCTGCGGATTTGGTTTTTTATAGCGTTCTTGGAAAGAACTTGATACATTTTTACTCCTATGATAGCTTCTATTTTGAGCATCACTTGTAGTGGAAGTAATGTTCTTCGACATACTGGTCATTTGTTTCCCTTGATACAAGGATTGGCTAAAGTATCGATTTTTGTGATTAGGATGTCGATAAGGCATCCTTGCAACTCGATCCTTGCTTCGTATACTTGTAGCTTTTTGTTGATTAAATTTTGGAATTGAATTTTCTTCATGGTCCAGGATTGTTTCTTCATCGACATTTGAAGACCTCTTTACATCAGTTGGATTCACGTCCTTTTGAGTTGTAAGTTTGATTGGTTCTATATTAATTCCTTTATCCAGAATTGGGACTTTTACATCTAACGACTTCTTTAGTTCCATAGGTTCAGTCATTGTCTCTTTATCGACTAAT
>ML778890.1:132394-149345 GCA_009831015.1 Picea engelmannii
TTTACTTTTCAATGTGACAACTTCTTCTTCAAGCTTCTCAACCTCTTCTTCTTTCTTCATTATCTGAGACTTCATGACTTCTTCTGTTCTTTTCGCTTCTTCAAGCTGAATTTTTAATGTGATTATTTCTTCTTCAAGTCCTTTCTCTTCTTGACCAAAGTCTGTCTCAAGCTCGTTTAGATCGTTAGTTCTTTCCTTAAGATTATCTCTCAATATCTTCTCTCTCATTTCTGCTTCTTCCTTCTGTGCTTCTATGTTGGTTTCCAAATACTGTTTTTGATATTCAAGATTTTCTTCGATCTTTCTGGCTTTTTCAAGTCATTGTGCCATTCTCGATCATACTTACCACTTCCCACATTTCATCCCCTTGCCTCCTTATCTTTTGGGTTTTCGTACTGACCCAAGAAGAGATTGCCCCTCATTTCATGGGAAGAAGGGGCTGAAGGCCCAGAGGGAATGTAGCTGGAAAAATATAAAAGCCAAAGAGGTCTTGATAACAATGAAATGTCTCTCCTAGGACCTAAAAATTCAAAGACCTGGAAAAGAAAACACATATATATAAATGTCCCACTTGTCGAGGGATCTACACAAGTGCATTACAAGTTAGACTTTACCCCCATGGCACTCTGTGTACCTCTCCCTTCAAGTGACACTGTGGTACTGCCCACCAAGCTATATGTTACCCCATAGGGAGTACCTAGTTGTTCTAGACCATAATTAATTAATGACATTAAATGTGCTTGGAAAAAGGATGCATTGAAAACGAAGGTACAACACACCCTTTACAAAGGCACCCATAAATGAGACACTACGATCCCTTGTATGTCATGAACCCCATGCCCAAAAGTCTTGCCTCTATCCACTTCATCTTCTCCACATGGCTTAGAGGGGGGTACACCTTGGAAACACTCCTTGACTTAGGGAATGATTCACCCAATCAGTCACTTTGTCAGCCCTCCCATACCTAAATTTGCAAGTCGGTTAGGGTCTTTGAGCAGTTGTTTAATTTGATGAGGTGGTTTTTGATGCACATGCTGAGGTGGCTCTTTTATTGATTTGATTTACTTATCACGTGCATTTGACTTAAGATCCTTGGATGGCATATTCATTGTCTTTGCAGGACCTTGCTTGGTGGACAGTTTTGTAAGAAAAAACCTAGCTTGGGCTTTCTTGGGGCATGAAGCCCACAGATCAGATACCATGGCCCGCACACTAGATGATGATGGTAGCCTTTGGAGGCTTGAAAGACCATGGAAGATCTTACCTAGCCCCTACAAGCCTAACGTTTTGCCTTTGGAGGCCAAAACATCACATGGAGGGCTTGAGGTCGCCCTAGGGCTAGGGTTTTTGTGGTGATTATGGACACTTAACACCTTTTGGTGGGAAAAACCCTTGCAGTGAGGAGGAGACCTTTGGCTTGAGGACACATGGCCTTTGGAGGCCTAAAGCTTTCTCCTTCAGCCCCAACGACTTGACCAAAGTGCCAGAACGTCACTCCTTAAGGAGATGATGCCATATTCTAGGATTTTTCTTAGGTGCAAATTTAAAATTATATTGTAAAGGGCAAAATAAAGGGAAATGTTTCCCTTTTTTTTTGGTTTACCCTAAAGTGGAAAAACACTTTTTAGAAGATTTAAAAAAACACTTTTTAGAAGATTTGTATAAATAAGGATCATTTCTATTTAATTTTCAATATAACTCTCCCATCTTGGAGAGGATTCTTGGCTGAAATTTGTGCCCCTCTTAGGCAAATTCATCTTCTCTCTCTCTTGTGCTATTTTTTTCTCTTGTCTTGTGGAGTGAAGTGGTGCGCTATCTCTTGGAGGTTCTTTCTCTTGCTTTAGTGATGAAAAAATACTTGGTAAATAGGGTTTGTCTTGGCATATTTTGGAATTGGTAAGGAAAATCTGCATATTGTTAGTTTTCTTTCTTGTTCCATGGTTGTTATTGGCTAGATCCTTGGAGGAGTATAAGGGCATACACCCACCACCAAGTTTTTTCATTGTTGTTTGTGAAAGAAGCTATTGCAAAGGTTGCTAGGAGGAGTAGAAGGGCCTACACCCTCCTAGATTTACTTTGTTAGATTTTACTTGCCCTAGGGAGTAAAAGGGATTACACCCCTAGGGAGATAGTATATCTAACCTATTACAAGAGGACTCCATAACCCATTTGGCAAGGTACTAATCATTTATTGCATTGGAGAAATACAATACTTGCATTGGAATGCGTGATTTTTCGAGATATTGAATTTGTTCAAGTTGTAATCTTTTCTTCGTGTTATAAGCTTGCTTATGCCATAATTGCGTCCTATTTAAGCCCATAATTTTGCTGCTGTTATAAACTTAAAGCAACAATCATTAGGGCTGCAAAAAACTCGCTCTTTTACTTGTTGCACACTTACCAACCGCTGAAATTTACTTGTAAATGTGTATTATTGTTCTACTGCTCATTGTCTATCTTTTTGACGGGTTACTTGTTAATTTTTGTAGTCGGATTTTGCTGCTGTAGCAATTGTTTGCTAGATCCACTTGACTGTTATAATAATTTTTTGATAACATCTAATAAACAACCATAATCGCCATCAAAATCTCACTTCAATCATTGGAAGTTAGACTAGTCTTTGCTAGCTTTATTTTTGATATCTTGTACTAGATTTTGGATGGTTAAATTTGCATCCATTGTCATTTCATGTTGCTGATATATATTTCTATAACTGCTGCAAATTTGGGATAACAAGGTTTCTTGCTTGTTCCCCTTGATTTAAAGGCTTATATATCCATTATTTGTCTTGTTCCGGGCAGGGCTAACATTATTTTGCAGGTATTTATCACTTGGCAATCGTGTGTCATTCTAGGAGACTCATTTTCAAGCCTTCCATCATTTCTATCATTAACCTATAGGGGTTTCACTTATCATCTCTCCATTTTCCATCTCTTTTCCAGGGTCACCCGAGATTCCCCCATTGTGTAGGATTTCTCCTTCATTAAAGCAAGGCGAGGGTTGATCTAAGGTGACAGTGGATAGACTCTCCCACAATTATCGCCATCTTGTGGATTGGGTTGGGCTTTGCTCAACCTACAATTTGTGTGATAACAGGGCTGATGCATGCCAAGATACACGGTTGTCAAAACTGTCTTGTTGATGTTTGTTGAGAACACAATCGACACAAACACCTTCTGTGCAAGAAACGAGAGGAAGACCAATCACCATATTTTGATTACATAGTGGCTGTAATGAGCGATAGTTTAGATGATCATGCCAAAGTATGCTCAAATCATCATCGTGAGCAATAAAAACTGATGGAAAAGATGAAATCCCAAAGTTGTCAAATTTGTACAACTTGGTAACATCATCAACAATACCAGTGGTTAGGACATGCTTCGAATCTTGTAAATCCTTGATTACAACTTGGTGAGGTGAAAACTTTACTATTTTGCCTTCACCTAAATGAGTGATTTTGTACACTGATAGAAGGTTGCAGGAAAGTCTTGGAATGCACAGTACATTATTGAAATGACCATCATCTAACTGAAATGTTCTAGACCCTACAACACTAAGAGATCTATCCTCACCAACCACTATTTGTTTGGTTTTACATTCATTAAGAGGAGAAAAAATTGCTCTATCCTTAGCCATACGATAAGATGCTCTAGAATCAATAAGTCACTCATCAAAAGAAGTAGATGCTGCATTGAAGGATAAACCAGAAGCATAAAGTGCATGTCTATGATGTAAATGTGGATGAACCTACACAAATAAGATCTAGCTAGCAAAGGGCATACACAGTTTGCAAAAAAATGTGAAAAGACGAAAACGAGAGAGAGAATCAAAGAATTGTATTAACTATATTCCACACTAAAAAAGTGAATGATTTAAAATAGATATAGGTTACATGAGTAACTAATGCGCCATAGTAGTGATCTAGAGAGATCTAGACACTCATTGACAAACACTGGAGAGAACTGCCACCTAGTCCTAGTTAATTGATCCATGCAATCATCAGTTAACTGAGATACATGTGTGGAAGTGAGAGAGACACATGCAACTGTTGGTGATAAAATCAAGGTTGCCATGCATGAGTGATTTCCACTAGTCTAACTGAGTGTAACTGACTCTAAACTGAAGAGGAATGCCCTATTTTGTAAGGGAATATTTTCTAGAGAGAATATTCTCATCTAAGGAATCGTTCTCAACATTGGACTATCCATGTAAATGTGGATGAATTTGCAGAGATAAGATTTAGCTAGCAAGAATACATACACAATTTTATGAGAAAAGAGAAAAGATGGAAACGAGAGAGTGAGAATCAAAGAATTTGCATTAACCAAATGAATGAATGATAATTTACACATGATATACTCTGTATAACTCAACTAATGTGCACTGGGGGAGAAGCCAATGCGCCATAATGGTGATCTAGAGTGATTTGGACACACACTGACAATTACGGGAGTAAACTACCACCTAGTCTGAGTTAACTATTCTCTTAGTCTTCAATTAATTGACTGAAACAGAGTGAAGTGAGGAGGAGATCATGGAATCATGAGTAATGCGCTAGTTTGGTGATAATCCCAAGGACAATGCGCATTAGTAGGTGATGATCCTAATGCTGCATGGTGATGAAACCAATGTGGCATTAAGACTCCACTCAACTGATCGAACGAAAGTGTGAACTGAAGAGAATATTCTCCTAGAATGTAGGAAAATGGATGTTCTCCCTAAACTATAGGAGATTGAATAATGACTAATAAACATAGGGAAAATCTTAGGAAAAAGAAATCCTAGGTGTGTGAAGTATCTCCAACATATCCTTCATTCCAAGACGACTACGCAGAGAATGGAACTTCTGCTCAGTGAAGGTCTTGGTGAAGATGTTTGCAGTCTGTTCTACTGAAGAACGTAACTGTAGGTCGATGATTCCCTCATGTACTAAGTCCCGGATGTAGTGCATGTGGATTTCGATGCGATTCGTTCGTTGGCTCTGAACTAGATCTCTACAAAACTTCAGAGTGCTCTGGTTGTCACACTAGATGACAATCGACTAATGAAACTGAATGCCCAACTCAGTGAGAAAATGCTGTAGCCACATAGCTTGAATGGGTTATGTTAACTACCATTCTGTACTCTACCTCGGTTGAAGATAGAGAAATAATAGCCTGCTTCTTGCTCGACCAACAGATGGGCCCAGAACCCAGACTGAGTGAGTAACCAGATGTGGACTTCTGATCAATGCTATCGCCAACCCAGTTAGAATCAGTGACCCAATGAGGTCCAGTGTAGAGTCTGCTGCATAGTGAATTCCAAAGGTGATGGTGCCCTGTATGTATCGAAGGATACACTTTGTAGCCTTCCAATGTAGCTCGTGCGACTCTTGCATGAACTTGGTGGCTACTCCAACTGCATAGGAGAGGTCTGGTCTTGAGTGTGTGAGATACAACAAGGACCCCACTAGCTGTCTGTACAATGCGCTGTCCACCAGTGGAGTGTCTCCGCCATTCTCAAGTCTGACTCCTGATAGGAAGGGAGTTGAGGAAGACTTGCAGTCGGTCATGTGAAATCTTTCGAGATCTCATGCATACTTGGCCTGAGACAGTTTGATGCCTGATGCATCCTGATTGATCTCAAGACCAAGGAAGAAATGTAATGGACCCATGTCCGTCATCAGGAACCTGTCATGCAGAATTCTCTTGACTGCAGCAATCGCAGAAGTCGAGCAACCAGTGATCAACAAATCATCAATATATAGAACTAGGAGTAGAAGCGAATCAACCGTCCTGAGCATGTAAACATTCGGGTTTGATTTACAACGTACAAAGCTCTGACAACAGAGTCCATCTTGGCATACCATGCCCTCCAAGCCTGCTTGAGGCCATAAAGAGACTTCTTTAGTCGACAGACCAAAGATGAATCCTGCATGAAGCCTTGGGGTTGCTCCATGTAGATCTCCTCAGAGAGATCTCTGTGAAGAAATGCATTGTTCACGTCCATCTGATGGACTTCCCGTCCCTTGGCTGTCGCAATGGCAAGTGCCAAACGTATGGAATCCATCTTCGCTATTGGAGCGAAGGTCTCGTCATAGTCAATGCTGTGCATGGTGTACCCGTTGAAAGCCTTTGGCAACCAACCTGGCTTTGTATCTGCTAACATGTCCATTCGCTGCGCTCTTGGTCCTGTAGACCCATCTGCACCTGACAAGTTTTCTTCCTGTAGGAAGGGGAACCAGATCCCAAGTTTGGTTCTCAAGGCGGGAGTTGTACTCCTCCTGCATGGCGAATTCCCAAAAGGGATTCCCGACAGCCTCGCCATAGGACTGTGAATCTGAAGACTGAACGAAGAAAAGATGCTTGGGTGGCATTGGTTTAGTGGCAGTGAGTGCAAGAAGAGGCTCCTCGAAATCATATCGAGTCCTCCTGGTCTCAACTGGATCCCCAACAAGATCTCCTGCATCTTGAAGAGTAGTCTTGGCCCACTTGGGCCTCGGCTCTGGCTTTGCATTTGTAGCTGCATGCACTGACTCTACATCTGACTACACTGACTCTGTATCTGAATCATCTGAATCAGAACTCTCATCTGAAGAAGATTCGACATGTGCATGCTCATCATCTCTGACAGGTGGAAGAGCAAAAGTGTCTGCATGCGGCTGTTGAGGTACATGCAAAATACTTTCCTCGAATTGGACACTACGCTCAAAGATGAGTCGGTTTGTGGAGAGATCAATGAGTCTGTATCCCTTCACATCGTTGGGGTATCCAACAAAAATACACTTTGTACTATGTGGATCAAGTGCCTTCCTCTTCTCAGAGAGAATCCTGGCCCATGCACGAGAACCGAATATACATAAGTGGCTCACTTTCGGTTTGAGGTCGCTACAAGCCTCAAAGGGGGTTTTATCTTTGACAGATCTATGGGGAGATCTGTTTTGGATGTAGGTTGCACAATTAAGTGCTTCAACCCATAATCTCTGTGGAAGTGACTTTGCATGCAGCATGCACGATGCCATCTCTTTCAGGGATCTAATTTTTTGCTTAGACACTCCGTTTTGCTGCTAAGTATAAGGAACCGTATGCTGCAACTAAAGCCTGACCTCAAGACAAAGTTTCTGTATCTCATGGTTGACATACCCCTCCATTATCTGTTCGAAGGACTTTAATCCTTTTTCCTGACTGTGTCTCAACAAGGGCTTTGAAATCTTTGAGGTGTTGAAAGACCTCAGATTTTTCCCTGAGAAAGAAAGTCCATGTGAAGCGTGAGAAATCATCAACAAAAATGAGCACTGATCCGGATTATTTTCGGCACGAAATGAGAGCGGAGATATAATAAATAAATGCACAGAGATATCACAGATATTCAATAATATAACAGAAATGTATCAGAGATGCAACCATAAACATAGATATACAGTAATACACGATTTCTATTAATGAAAGAAATGTACAGATGATCCAGGTGGATATCGGTGGCCACCCACCTTCTCCAACTGGCCCAAAACATGTTTCTGACAATTTTGGTAATTTACTATTTTTAGCAGTTTTTAACTTTCGGGGCCATTTTGAGGCCCTAAACGATGTTTTTTGAGAAAACAGGGAGCAACATGGATCGTAGATTGATGTTGCTCACCCAAAAGTTGTAGTTCTTGGATAGATCTTTCCAACGAGCTATTGAGCGCCCCAAACGGAGATCGTATGCAAAAGTTACGCCCCTGGGAAGTTGACGTATCAACTACTCCCATCGGGGCCCACAAACCTTTTGGCTTTTCATCTTCCGGGGTTAGGGTTTTGGATTTTACTTATGTTAAAAAGGCCCTTAGAGCCTCATTGTAATAATCATCTTCTCACGAATGCGAGTAGCCGTCACATCTCTTCTCAGAGATTAGCTACCACCATTTTAGCGAGTCTTTCACTCTGTACTTTTACAGTCTCTGTACATTTATCATTAATAGAAATCGTGTATTACTGTATATCTGTGGCTCTTGTTATATTTCTGCTATTTCTCTGTTATATTGTTGTCTCTCTTGCAATATCTCTGTGCATTTCTTTATTATATCTCCGATCTCATTTCGTGCCGAAAATAATCCGGATCAGTGGTATTAGAGCAGGCTGCTCTTGATTTTTTTTCAATGCATGTCCCCGACGAGGTCCGAGTATAGCAAGTTGGGTCTTGAGCTTGTCTCTCTTGAGGACAATCGCTCCCGCACACCCAAGAAACCCTCAATGGCGGAAGAAAAGAAAAACGACGGAACATATAATCCCATCAGTCTGTTGCTTGAGCAAGCTCTCACGCGACAGAGAGACGAAATGATGGAGAATTTTTCCCACATCCTTCAACGCCTGTCGATAGCATCAAGCACATCTTCATCAAGCGACCACTTTGGAGGCACCTCGCCTTTCAAGGTACAGGTTAATTTTGATATTCCTGTATTTGAAGGTCAAATAGATGCAAATGCCCTAGATAAATGGTTAAATTTTCTAGAAGGTTATTTCTTTGTTCATAATTTTTCCGACAAGGAAAAGATCACCTTTGCACTCCTTAAGGCTCTCCCCCATGTAAAACATTGGTGGGAAACTTACTGGGAGCAGAGTTCCACAGAGGAGTCTGGAATATATGGGGCCGAGCCCACTTGGGATTTTTTTGTGGATGCGGCAAAGGAATAGTATTACCTTGTTGGAAACTATGAGGACCAATATATGAGATGGACCACACTGTGGCAAGAGAGGGGCCAAGCAGTTCCGGAGTTCACCAATACCTTCCATACCTTGCACGCCAAGCTGGGTATCAAAGACTCCGAACGACATTTGGTTCTGAAATACTGTGGGGCTCTACACAGATACATCCAAACTGAAATGGATTTTCTGGACATCTCATCACTCGGTGCTGCGTATCGATATGGTGTTAAAATCGAGCAGAAATTTAAGCACCAGAACAAACGGGAGTTCGGGTCTGCAAATCCACAACAACCAAAGTATGACAAAGACAGCCCTAACAAACAGTCTCCCGAAAACCAGTCCAAGCCACAGGAAAAGAAGGGTCACGGGAAGACAAAGAAGGACACCGGAAAATGGTGCGATTTCCACAAAAGCCCCTGGCACAACACCGATGAATGTCGCTCAAAACAATCATTGGTGGCCGAGATCAAAGACAAGGAGCCGAACCCTGATTCAGAATCTGATTCTGAAAATAATGGGAAAAGACAGATCATCGACGCAGACCCCACTGCTATTGTCGCGACCGCAGCAATTCAACCAGAAGAACCAACAGATCATGAAGAGGGGGAGCGCCTTTTTCATTCACATATGTGGGTGAAGGGGACCCCGCTGCATTTTATTGTTGATAGCGGAAGTCAAAAGAACCTCATCTCAGCAGAGGTCGTCAAACAGTTGGGATTGTCGACAAAACCATGCTCGCAACCATATAGCATCGGGTGGCTTCGCCAAGGACGAGATCGTCGTGTCAGCCAACAGTGTCGATTGTCATACGGCATCCAACCCTTCAAGGATGAGGTACTATGTGATGTTGCCCCACTGGATGTCTGTGATGTTCTCTTGGGCCAACCATATATGTGGAAACACCATGCTGTCTATGAGTCTCGACCCCGTAGTGTCATTATTACTCTAGGGGGTCATCTCTACAGGATACCAGAGGTAGTTCCAACTACTGCCCCACCTAAACAGTGCCGCAAGGTAGTATCTCATACTACAAAATTCATCTTTTCTACAATCTGTTCAAAAGGAGAAAAAAAGGATACTGCAACCACTACAGCTTTGGCCCAAGCACCTTCTATCCAACAGAAGCAGGTCGACAAGGTTGCAGCAAAGCACAAATATTCCTTCTGCACACAGTCATCTCATGTAGCCAGACTGGTTAAAAAGGTCCAACCCTTCCAGCCACAAGTTCGTGATGACCTTCAACAAGTTAAGCAACGCCACTTCTCCAGCAAGGCAAGCAGATCACCAAGATTCAGATTCAACAATCGCTTTCCCCTCTCCCCCGGGAACTCAACGCAATGGAGACCATTGCTTCCTAAGGAGTGAGGATTGATCCAGGTGGATATCGATGGCCACCCACCTTCTCCAACTGGCCCAAAACATGTTTCTGGCAATTTTGGTAATTTACTATTTTTAGTAGTTTTTAACTTCCGAGGCCATTTTGAGGCCCTAAACGATGTTTTTTGAGAAAACAGGGAGCAACATTGATCGTAGATCATGTTGCTCACCCAAAAGTTGTAGTTCTTGGATAGATCTTTCCAACGAGCTATTGAGCGCCCCAAACGGAGATCGTATGCAAAAGTTACGCCCCTGGGAAGTTGACGTATCAACTACTCCCATCGGGGCCCACAAACCTTTTGGCTTTTCATCTTTCGGGGTTAGGGTTTTGGATTTTACTTATGTTGAAAAGGCCCTTAGAGCCTCATTGTAATAATCATCTTCTCACGAATGCGAGTAGCCGTCACATCTCTTCTCAGAGATAAGCTACCACCATTCTAGTGAGTCTTTCACTCTGTACTTTTACAGTCTCTGTACACTTATCATTAATAGAAATCGTGTATTACTGTATATCTGTGGCTCTTGTTATATTTCTGCTATATCTCTGTTATATTGTTGTCTCTCTTGCAATATCTCTGTGCATTTCTTTATTATATCTCCGATCTCATTTCGTGCCGAAAATAATCTGGATCAACAGAGACTGTAAAAATACAGAGTGAAAGACTCGCTAGAATGGTGGCAGCTTATCTGTGAGAAGAGATGTGACGGCTACTCACATTTGCAAGAAGATGATTACAATGAGGCTCTGGAGGCCTTTTTACAATAAACCGGAATGCCAAAAACCCTAGACATCCAAAAACCTAATCCTAGGAGATGAAGCACCAAAAGTCATGTGGGCCCCGTTTGGGTAAGTTGGTGCATCAACTTCCCGGGGTCTTAACTTTTGCATACGATCTCTGTTTTAGGCGTGTGATAGCTCGTTGGAAAGGTATCGTCGAGGAGATTCATTTTGGGGGCTCAATCATGTCTCAGGCTATCATTGAGAACCTCGATCTCAAAAAACCTTCATTTGGACCCTCAAAATGGCCCCGGAAGTTAAAACCTGCTAAAAATAGTAAATTGCCAAAATTGCCAGAAAATTGTTTTGAACCATTTGGAAAAGGTGGGTGGCCATCGATATCCACCTGGATCAAGCACGTACCTTGCTTTACTGATTGATGGATGCGGAAAAGGGCCCATGAGGTCACTATGGATCAGATCCAAAGGAAAGGAAGCCTTCTGAGTCTTTCCTTTGTCAGATTTCTCTAGAGGGTGTTTTCCAAGAACACATCCCTCAAAAATTCCTTTGGAGAAGTGGATGTCAGGTAGACCATCAACCATTCCCTGCTTGTTAGATGTTGCATATATCTGAAATTTAAATGCCCGAACCTTTTGTGCCATATCCTACTGCTTTCATCAACATGGGTAAGTAATAATGTAGAATCTGATTCAATAAATTCAAAAAATGTGTAGAATTTGGATTGATGATTTCCCTCACTAGTAGCAACTTTGGAATTGGTTTGCACGTCATAGATGTCCACAACATCAGGTGTGAATATTACTTTCTTTCCGGTGTTAGAGTTTGTCATCTAATACATGGAGAGAAGATTGACGGAGAGTTTGGGAACGTGTAGCACATTTTCAGAGCTTTTGTTTGTGAGTTCAATTCTCCCTTTGCTAGTGACCTCGGCCTGAGAGTTGTCCACCATCATAATATGAGGACCTTTGCATGCGTCCAATGAAGCGTAGACTTCTTTTGTGGCTGCCATGTGGCGTGATGCTCCTGCATGCGTCCAATGAAGCGTAGACTTCTTTTGTGGCTGCCATGTGGCGTGATGCTCCTGAATCTACAATCTAAGCATTGGGAGAGGAGTTGATACCAATCAAAGCATGGCTAGAATTACCTTTCTTGAGATTTTGATCCTCTGGCTTTTCTTCTTGGCATCCTCGAGGATGCAATCTTCAAGGTTGTTTTGTTGAAGTATTTGGGCCACTTGATCTATCTGTTTCTACATACATGCAGATTCTAAATGGAATCCTTTATGACAATAAGTGCATTTCTCCCATTTTCTTCCCTTTCCACCTTTGGATCCGAAGGAATCGTTGAAGGGTTTTGGATACCCTTCCTTCTTTGGATTTGCATGTGCCTTCCTTTTGTCTTGGTTTTTAGATTTTAGATTTTGGTGACTACTACCATCTTGCATAACAAGTGCATGTGCCTTTGGGTCTTTGATTTTGCCCATGTTGATGAGCTTGTTCTTCTCTTGCGTCAGAGACTCAATAAAGACCTCAAGAGAAGGCATTTTCCAAGTAGCTCCAGAGGTGAGCCTAATTGAATGAAATATGGATACAAACACCGAGTATTTCAGACCAAGTTTGGAGAAAATGGTAAGAACCATTTGTTTCTCCTCCTTGGATTTATCAACCCCGCAAGCCTTGGGTTGCGACAACAAATCCTTATATTTGGTAAATAAATCTTGGAGATTGTCGAAGGTTTTGGGATCCAAAGTGAACAATTCCACCTCCAGTATATGTCCCCTCATCTCGTCCTATTTTCCAAAAAGTCCTTCCATGGTGGTCCAGACTTCATTGGGGGTTTTATAGGAGGATATGTGAAAGAGGAGCTCAAGAGAAATGAGACTGCAAATAGTTCCAAACACTTCATTCATCTGATTCAGATACTTGGATTTTTCTATGGATGATGTGGGTTTGGTCTCTGTGTCCATGGTTAACCTGTATAATCCTCTGCTTCAAAGATGCATTATCATCTTGTCCTTCCATGCAAAGAAATTGTACAGTGTAAGAATGAATTCTTTTGGAAATTCCATTTTTCACGCTGTCTTCAATCTTCAGTCCCTGCAAAAAGAATTTGATGTGTCTTTTTCCTAGCAATCTGTCGGCTTTGGTGTGCCTTTTTCCTAGCAATCTGTCGGCTCTGATACCATGTAAATGTGGATGAACCTGCACAAATAAGATCTAGCTAACAAAGGACATACACAATTTGCAGTAAAATGAGAAAAGACAGAAACGAGAGAGAGAGAATCAAACAATTGTATTAACTGTATTCCACACTCAAAGAGTAAATAATTTACAATAGATATAGGTTACATGAGTAACTAATGTGCCATAGTAGTGATCTAGAGAGATCTAGACACTCACTGATAGACATTGGAGTGAACTGCCACCTAGTCCTAGTTAACTGATCCATGCAATCATCAGTTAACTGAGACACATGTGTGGAAGTGAGAGAGACACATGTAGTTGCTCGTGATAAAATCGAGGTTTCCATTCACGAGTGTAATTGACTTTGAACTGAAGTTGAATGTCTATTATTTGATGTTTGGTAGCTATGGGAGGAACCTTTCCTCCAATGTAAACCTATCTTATATGCGGGAAGATTCCAGAAGTAGACCATTAAACAACAAGATGTTTCTAGAAGAGAAGTCGGCTCACTCGAGAATTAATTAAATGCTCACACATGAATTAATTAAGTTAATTAAGACTCCCAGATGAGAAGTCGGCCCAAGCAGAATGTTGAATTTTCACTATGCCAGGCTCAAGCATGAGGTTTATTTCAATTTTAGCATTTACTTGAACCATAGACAAATGCAACTACACCATTAACAATTGTTGCAATAACCAAGATCACAAGAAGAAGTACTAGGCACAAGAACACAAGAAATATCCTGGGAAACCCTTCTCAACAAGGGAAGAAAACCCAACAATCCTTTGCTATATTCTCAAGAGAAAGACCTCCCACACCATAGACCTAGCACACAAAAGGGTGCTCTCCAAAACCAAGAAGGCTAGCACCCAAGAGAGGTGCGCACTTCAGCCCTAGAACTTGTACTTGCTGAAATTTCCAAAATCACATGTGTGTTGTGTTTCCTCAATGGGGAAATCACCTTTATTTATACTTGACTAGACACATCAAAAGTGGTGTCTATTGGCACAACAGGGCCGACCTCAATAACTTAGAATATAATTAATAATTACCATATTAATTATCTTTCACTTTATGGTGGGGCCGACCTGTACCCTTTACATCACAATTAGGGTTACATGTAAATCTAACTCTTAGACAATATAGCAAGGGATCTTACACACCCACTAGTGCTCAGCCACTACGGGCACGCCCACTTGTGCTCAGCCACAAGGACGTTCAACTCAACAGATCTCTATGTCAGTGAGTCTCATAGGAGAATCATCTGGACACACACTCACTAGTGCTCAACCACTAGGATCACGTCAACCTGTGCTCAGCCACAGGGACGTCCTACTCAACAGATCTCTATCTCACTCAGTCTCACAAGAGAATCATCTTGAGTACCACATTGTCTCAAATCTCTACACAGAGGAGAACTATGAACCCATCACATGGGCTCCTTCACCCCTCACAGGGGTACACATCGTTTCATCGCAAACGACACACCCATCTCATGGGCATCTTCGCTACACATGGGCACACAACGTTCCATCTCCTTCTCAGAGAGAAATGACACACCCATCTCATGGGCATCTTCCCTACACAGGGGTACACAACGTTCCATCTCCGTCTCAGAGAGGAACGACACACCCATCTCATGGGCACACCCAACTCACGGGCTCTCTCACACGTCGACTCACTCAGTCTGTGTCCTAGAGTATGCTTCACGCAACTGTAATCATCAACACTCCCTCTCAGCTAGGGAGGCATTCTCCACCAGGCCAAGTCTCTCACGAAAGTACTCGAACTTCGACATGGCAAGTGGTTTGGTGAAGATATCTGCAATTTGCTCATGTGTAGGAAGGTACAGCACGTGTACTACTTTCCTCTGCACCTTGTCTCTGATATAATGATATTTTATCTCAATGTGTTTCGATCTATCGTGAAACACAGGGTTCTCAGAGAGCTTCACACAGCTCTGGTTATCACAATGAATAATGATGGGATCCATCTCATGATTAAATAAATCTGTTAGGAACTTGTGAAGCCACATTGCTTCGCAGACTGCCACACTCAAAGCTATATACTTTGCTTCTGCGGTACTCGAGGCCACAGAGCTTTGTTTCCTGCTACACCAGGAAACCATGGCAGACCCGAAGGTAAAACAACAATCGAATGTGTTGTTCTGGTCCACTGCGCTCCCTACCCAATCTGCATCGGCATATCCCTACAAACTCAAGTCTACACTGGAGGCATATCTCAACCCATATCCAACTGTGCCTCGTAGATATCTTAATACATGCTTCGTTGCTATCCAGTGAGTCTGTCTCGGCTGACTCATGAACTGACTAAGTACATTCACAGCATAGCATATATCAGGTCTGGTGTTAACCAGATACATCAATGATCTAATCAATTGTCGGTACAAGTGTGGATCAATCTTGCCTGAATCAGTAGAAGCATCATTCATTTTCTTCAAATCCATCACCATTGGTTTAGGCATGGATTTGCACTCTGTCATATCGAACTTCTTTAATATCTCCACTGTATATTTTCCTTGACTTAGGAAAATCTCATCAATCCTCTACCATACTTCTAGTCCCAAGAAGTAGTGCATCATACCCAGATCCTTCATCTCGAATTTAGCATTCAATGCTTGCTTGCATTTATCAATAAGTTTTCTGAACCAGTGAGGAATAGGTCATCCACATATAGGACCAAAATTAAGCACTCGTTACCAACAATATGGTAATATCAGTGTTTTTAAAACCACCAAACTGAAACCGAAATCGGCCGGTTTGACCGGTTAGATGGCAGACCGGGTCAAACCGGTATAAAAACCGAACCGACCGACCGGTTTAAGACAGAACCGACCGGTTTGGTACCGAACCAGCCAAACCGGCCGGTTCCGTCTTAAACTGGCCGGTTCGGTTCTGTTTTGCCCAATGACGCCCGCGGATGCCAAAATCTTTTTTTTTTTTTGTTTTTTTTAAATCTTTTACCCTCCTAAACCCTAACAGAATGTTATAAAGGCATAGCAGCCCCCTCTAAGAGCCTCACACCTCTCTCATTCATCATTTGGGAGCATTTGGAAGCATTTTGGAGGTTTTGGGTTTTGGAGCAGCATTGATTTTTGAGGAGCTTATTGGGCAAGTGTTTTGGGTAGTTTGTGGTGGATTTGGCATCTCAACTAGGAGGCTATAGTTCATCTTCAAGTTTGAAGGAGTTTGGAGGAGACTCTAGAGGTATGTTGAACAATTTCCACTCATTTTTTTCCCATCTTGAGAGTTGAATGATGAATCTTGATTGTTGAATGTTTGAAACTTGTAAGAGTCTAAGACAAGGTTCCTTCTTTGCATTTTCAGATTGCTTGCATTGTGCAAATTCCACCTTTGAAGTTTGATTTAGCCTTTGAGTTTGCATTTACAAATTTATAATGGCTCCAAAAACTAAATATGCCGCATGGGTTCATGCCGAGGTGATTGAAGGTAGTATGTATTGCAAGTATTGTCAAAAATGCATCATGGGGGGGGGGCGCGGGGGTGGCATTCGTAGGTTGAAAGAACACTTGGCTGGTGTTAAAGGCCAGGTTAAATCATGTAAGGTACCATTGGATGTTATTGGGCCTATTAGAGAAGAGACGCAAAAAGTATTTAATGACTACCAAGTTCGTAAGGCTAGGGAAAAAGCTATACAAGATGAAATAGGGAGAAAGAGGGCAGCCAACCCCACTTTTGATTATGAGGACTCTCCATCTCTTCATTCTACCGGTGTTAGACATAGAGACCCTTTTCATTATATTTCTCCTCCCATTGATAGTGAAAATACCATCAATCCGCCTAAAAGTAGGAGGAATAGCATCCAAAGCTATTTCACACCTCCCCCCACTTCTAGCTCTAACAATGCCAATGTTTCTCAAATTCAACCCACTCAAAGTCAGCCCACCTTAGATGACCATTGGAAGAAACAATATAGAGAGATTGCTTATGAGTACATAGCTAGATGG
>ML778890.1:151078-169858 GCA_009831015.1 Picea engelmannii
AGTTCGAGTCCGAGTCAGATGATGATGTCGAGGGCGAGGATGCCCATGCCATTTCTACTTCTAGCAGTAGTGATGATTGATCGTTGATCATGTTGATCAATGAGATAGTGACTTGTAGTTTTGACTCTTGCTAGTATGTGTTTTGTTGTTGTGGTCTATGGAGGATCGAGGCCATTTTGACTCTAGAGCCTCCTTGATTATGTATTTATGTTCCAATCTTTAGATATGTATTGCACTTGGTGCCATTTTGATATATTCATGAGCATACTTTGGATATTTTGTCTCTAATTGTCTCTAATGCTTTGGAAACATGATTTAAAATCTTTTCGATCTCTAGATATGTATTGCACTTGGTGCCATTTTGATATATTCATGAGCATACTTTGGATATTTTGTCTCTAATTGTATCTAATGCTTTGGAAACATGATTTAAAATCTTAAAAATATATTTTTTCGTTAAAATTTAAATATTTTGTGTATTTTTTAAAAAGACCGGTTCATTGAAACCAGTTCGACCGGTTTATTACCGGTTCCGATTGGACCCTCGACTGGTTCCGGTACCGATTTCGGTTTTTAAAACATTGGGTAATATAGGCTTGGATCAACAACATTCTTGTTGAAGCCCAAACTCATCAAGAATCCATCCATTTTTTCATACCAAGCACGAGGTGTCTGCTTTAGTCCATACAAGGTTTTCTTCAACCTGTACACATGAGATTTCTCATCGTATATCACGAATCCCTTTGGTTGCTCGATGTAAACTTCTCCCTCAATATCACCATTGAGAAAGGCTATCTTTACATCCATCTGATGTAGTTTCCAACTCATGGATGATAGTACGGATGGAAGTGTATCGGGCTATTGGATCAAATGTCTCATCATAGTCAACTCCCTCTGCTTGTGAGAATTCTCTGGCTACAAATCTCGCTTTGTATTTCTCGACACTTCCATTCGCTGCATGCTTGATCTTATAGATCCACTTGGAAGTCACTACAGACTTCTCTTCTGGTCTCAGAACAATATCCCATAGATCATTCTTCAAAATGGATTGACACTCTTTTGTTATGGCATCTTGCCATACCTGCTGACCTGCTGTTTCTCCATGACAAGAAGGCTCTGTATCAATAATGTGGCTCATCGCTGAAGAATAGCTCGAGAACTCTTTGGTCTTTTGCTCTCTCAGAATGTGCTTTGAGGCGCTGCATGTTTCTCTGCCTCTTGCAGATTTTGTTGAGCTCAGGCATGCCTTTTTATGGCCTACTGCAATGTCTCTGGGGATATTTAACTGGAGCAATTGGAATAATGGCTGACTCCCTCTGAACTGCTGAAAGGGAGAAGGTAATGTCTCTTCCTTCTTCTCAAATAGTTTGACTCCCTCTGAGTGAAGTAACTCCCTCTGAAGTCTGGAGGATAGATATCTTCCTTTTCCTGTTTCCTAACCTGGAGATATCTCATGTCTTCTCAGGTCCTCTACTGATTCTATAGAATTTGATGACCTCTGTACTAGGATAATAACCAGGATGGCCTCCCATAGGGATAACAACCAAAATGGCCTCCTGTACTAGAATAATAATCAATCAATAAAGGTTGGACTCCCGTACCAGGGATAATGGTCCAAGTCACGAGGACTCCCACACTAGGGATTATACCCTTCACTATAAAAAATGCAATCAACTACAAGTTCAATGATTAAATCAAACAAATTACCTTAGTCTACAGTTATGCTCAATCTTGCATTTGGTTTAGAGGAAGTAATCCTCATCTCTCTTGTCTTCATCCTTTTGTGGTGGGTTTGGATCAATGTCAGCAGTGGAAGCATATTGTCTTCATTTCTTTATGGTAGGACAATTTCTAGCATAGTGTCCATACTTGTCACATCTGAAGCACTAGAACTTTGACATGTCTCTTCTCTGATCATAACCTGAAGCTGATGAAGTCTTCTCATCTTTGAATGTTTTCCTGAAGTTTCTTTTAAATCTTCCTCCTTTCTTTGTATGTAGTGCAAGAGCATGATTGTCATCAGGAGGAAAGTCTTCCACTACTCTAGCTCTAAGTCTGATTTCTTCTTGGGTATAGTCTATCCACAGATGATCAAAAGTAGGTATTTTTTCTCTTCCACTAATACTTTGAAGAAATGGTTCCTAATGTTTTGGAAGATTATTAAGAGTGGTTAAAACAAGTTCTCTGTCATATATGATTTCTCCACTGGCACCTAGCTGATCTCTCGTTTCTCACATCTTCATAAAGAAGGCAACAACGATGTCACCTTTTGTCATCTTGATATTTTGAAGTTGGCCTTTCAATGTAAGTGCTCTTTGGGTGTTGTCACTGTCAAGCATATCCTTTAATGCTTCATACATTTCATAAGTTGTCTTCAGGTTTGCAATACAAGGCAAGAGATGAACTCTTATTGAGTAGATCATTATCTTCCTTACCTTGACGTCTTTTTCCTTTCTTTCTTCCTTCTCTTCATCAGTAGCTGTCTCTGGTAAAGCTCTTTGTATTGTCCACAATAGATCTTCCTCTTCAAGAGTGATCTGAAGTCTTGACTTCCAGGAGTTGAAGTTGCTTGATCCATCAAGCCTATCTTCCACCAAGGTTTTGTTCTTCATATTTTCAGATTCTTCACAAACCCTTGCCAACTGGGCTAAAAAACCTAACGACTAGGCTAGGCTAGCAAACTTAGGTTTTGTTTGGATTATGACTGCCAACAATAAGCCCTGAAGGTTAGAGGAACACTGGTGAGCTGCAGAAACCCTAAGACTGAAATTTCTACAGAAAATTGCGAAACCCTAGGGTCAAAAATCCAAAATCCTCGGAAATGCAATCTGAAGCTTGTTGGAGGTGCGTTGAAGGAGGCCGTACACTCCTGTACAACTTTTAGCCCCAACGTCCAAGTTTAAGGTGCTGAAATGGCCAAACAAGAGAGGTCCGTATGAATTTCTGGAAACCCTAGGAGGGTCGTACAGTTCTGCAGAAGAGGATGGTTTGCTTTGAATGCTTGTGCAATGGGTTCTTCAAGACCTAAGCTCTGAAACCATGTTGAATTTTCACTATGCTAGGCTCAAGCATGAGGTTTATTTCAATTTTAGCATTTACTTGAACCATAGACAAATGCAGCTACACCATTAACAATTGCTGCAATAACCAAGATCACAAGAAGAAGTACCATGCACAAGAACACAAGAAACATCCTGGGAAACCCTTCTCAACAAGGGAAGAAAACCCATCAATCCTTTGCTATATTCTCAAGAGAAAGACCTCCCACACCATAGACCTAGCACACAAAAGGGTGCTATCCAAAACCAAGAAGGCTAGCACCCAAGAGAGGTGCGCACTTCAGCCCTAGAACTTGCACTTGCTGAAATTTCCAAATTCACATGTGTGTTGTGTTTTCTCAATGGGGAAATCACCTTTATTTATACTGGACTAGACACATCAAAAGTGGTGTCTATTGGCACAGGGCCGACCTCAAGAACTTAGAATATAATTAATAATTACCATATTAATTATCTTTTACATTAGTTATCTTTCACTTTATGGTGGGGCCGACCTGTACTCTTTACATCACAATTATGGTTACAGGTAAATCTAACTCTTAGACAATATGGCAAGGGATCTCACACAACCACTAGTGCTCAGCCACTAGGGGCACGTCCACCTGTGCTCAGCCACAGGGATGTTCAACTCAACGGATCTCTATCTCACCGAGTCTCACAGGAGAATCATCTGGACACACACTCACTAGTGCTCAGCCACTAGGATCACGTCAACCTGTGCTCAACCACAGGGACATCCTACTCAACAGATCTCTCAAGAGATCTTCATAAGAATCCCTTAGAGCTTCTGTGGTGGCATAAAGGGTAGATACAAGGACATAATATGCACTACAAAGCTTAGCAATAATAACATATATGCGTTGGTTATTCTTCATATTTATTTTACATTCTAAGTAAAAGTCTAAGTGTTTTGAACTTAGATAAATTATTTTCAATGCAAGGGAAATCATTGGGATTTAAAGTCATTAACTGGTTTTCAAGATGTTGTGCTTGAATCACATTGTGTTTACCAAATACGACTTCTAGCTTAGCCTAGGCTTTAGCTGGGTCATCAATTCCTTGAAGGTGAAACTGTAAATCAAGGGAGATGGACATTTTGATTAATCCATGTGCTTTGTCATTTTTATTATCCCATTTGGCTTTCTTTTTGATATTAGTGGGGCTTGTTCTTTTCCCAAGGTAATCCGGTACAATTGTTTACTTTGTAGTACATCCTCCATATGGGATTTCCATGAGAAGTAGTTGGTACTGGTAAGCAAAAGATCACTTGGAGTAGCCATAGGCAACATAGGTTCAGGATCTCGATGTACAATGGAAGCGGGTTTTCAAACGGGCTTTGATTCCATGTTTGACAAAACAAGGTATTCCCACACAGGACAAACACTTTAAGCAACCACTCACACAGCCAGATCAAAGATCATAACACCAATGTTTAAACGTGGTTAAAACTCTCTAAGAGGGAAACAGTCCATGGCCCCAACCAACATGGCCACTTGAGACAATATATCAATGCAGAAGAAAAATATTTTACAAGAGATTTTCTCACAATTGATCATCGGCAAATTACCTTCCATGCTCTTTTTATAGAGATCATGGACCAATTGGGTGTTAAGCCACGGATCAGTAGCTATTAGTATCGAGGAAAATATGCCCTGTCAAATCACTATGCTTAGAACATATCGTGACCGTCGGATTACATAACTACAAATACATACTAAAGAAACACACTAGAAACACACTTTTACCTAAAAATTAGAACAAGTTGATCTTAACTAACTCTGAAGTGTCTAAATATCCTAACATGACCTAGATCATCTCTCAAAAATAAATATTGCCACTTGGCCATAAATCATTTAAAATGGATGTCTCCATAGAGCTACTCTAGACAACAAAAATACTGAAGGTCCCAAAAACTTTTCCATTAAGTCACTGAAAGGAATGGCAGCAGACATCCTGAGAATTCAATTAAGCCACTGCCAGGATTAGGTCCGCATTGGGAGGAGGATCATTCGTATCATTCTTGGTGGGCCCCTACCGATCATGCGTTGGCTCCACGTCTGAAACAAATATCATGCCAATCATTGTTTTCATGGTATTTCTCATTGTCAGAAACTGCCAGTGCAAGAATCACGATTTATCATTTAATGGCTGTGCTGGAATCACCTGGAATAGTTCATATCAACACATTAAATATTACCAAGGAGATGTTTCTGTTGTCTGTTATCTTCATTTCATGCTTTTTGCAGTTTGAAATTTGCTTCTTGGATATGCCAGAGATTTTTATGGAAAGTATGATTTGCTTCAGCATGCAACCTTGTTATCTCTTAAAAGTTAAAACTCTGCAACAGATGCTATTCAGAGATCTAAGATTATTTCTATTTGTTTGGCAGTGGGAGTAATGATCATACAACGAAGTTTTGGTGCAGAAACCGTCCAGGTGACATAGCTCGAGACAAACACACTTCCTACATTCCAGGTTTGGGTTTTTGTTTGTTTTGTCATTGATAACGTGTAGTGTATGAGTTTTGGTGGTTTCCTCTGCATCCGGGGTGACAACATCAAAGTCAGATTGGTCAGTCACTCTTGTATGATATATAATAACAGCTATAGTATCCACAATAGTTGATAGGTGCTCCATAATTTTGGTGTTTACAGTGTCAAAATGGAATCTCCTTACTGCTCTGTGTACCATGATGTCTGTTTGGACATAATGATAAAAGAAGTTGCTTGTCTGATTTAGACTGTATCTGCTCTCTTTATATTAACTACAGCTCTGGTTATGCTAAATTCAGGTTCAAGTGAGCAAAATATTGTTCTGGGCCGTTCATCCAACAATTTTCAAACATCAGAAGGTCCAACTACTCCGGGACCATTTGCAGCAGGAGGAGCGATGCGTGGTGAAGGAACTATTCCAGGTGTGGGTGCTGCTATGCCTCTGTCACTTCCAACCCTTGATACAACCCCACAGGCAGAACAACCACAACAATCTGTGTTGGGCTCAGCCCCCCCAGGAGTTCATCCAGGAGGTCCTCATCCTCCATTTGCTCCTCATCCTTCTATTGCTACATCTACTCAACTAGTGTATCAACAAACACAACAGCAACAGCAGCATCAGATGGGTCATCTGCCACCACCACCATTACCACCCCAACCACCACATTTGCAGCAGCAGCAGCAGCAACAGCAACTACAGCATCCACAGCAACTACAAGCTCCTCCAATGCCTTTAGCATTGCATCCACATCCACCACCACCACCTCGACCGCCATTACCACAACCTCCTCAAATAGGAATGCCTTCTTCTATGCCTAATGCAGTGGTGTCGTCAGAGTCTATGCTTCCAAGGCCAGGGCCTCCTTTGCCCTCCACTCCTATGCTTCATTCCAGTCAGTATTCTTCCATGGTATCATTGTCAGGACAATTAGCCCAAGGTTCATCAAATCAAATTAGAACTCAATTATCTCAATCGCATGCGCTTGGGCCGAGTCCGATGCATCCAGGCCAGGTTTCTGGGTCAAACCTTCCAACAGGCATAGGAGGCTTTTTGAATGGTGTTACAAATGTTTTAGAAAGTCAAAATCCTGTTTCTGGAAATCCTCCTTTTCCATCTAACACAGTAGGCATGCAACCTCAACCTCCAGCAGTAATTACACCAACTTCTGGAACATACAACAGGCCGCAAAGTGGACCATTACCACCGGCGTCAGTATCTCCAGGGCTTAATACGTACCAGGTATGCACATTACCTTTAAAAACAATTTTATGTGAGAATTCATATCTATTGACCAAGGCTAGGTTCCATTTTGTTTGGTTGTTTCTCCTTAAGGAACATGGTTAATCTTAGCGTTTGCATGAGTCTTGATCTCATGGTGTTTTAATTCTGATTTTGCAGTCAACTACTCCTCAAACCATGATGGATGTGAGAGGGCCCGGTACCAACCTAGGAACGAATGTTGGTCTCGGGATGGGCATGGGCTTGGGTGTTCCACCTCACCCTCATGGGCCCACACCACCTCAAATGTGATGATTAGACATTGGAAATTGAAGTATCTGTCAATTTGTATGATTCAAAATGCTAACCTAGACCGTCGAGCTTTGCTCCATGGAATGTAGTCCCGAGCTTCCTAAGTTATTGTGGGAGAATGTAAGATTTGATGTCAACGTTTGTTGAAATCTGAGCTACAAATCTTGAATTCTTTTTCTGATAGCCTAGGTAGAGCATTTCTTTTTAGAGTTAGAAACACCAGTCATATTCAGCTATTGTGGGCATGTTTCTAATCAGTTAGACAATGTTCTCCACTTTACCAAGTACAGCAGTTTTTCCTGTTGCAATTTTAATGAATGGGTTCCACGCATACTAAAATGAGGCAGACTTTCCTGCAAAGCAATTGTTTCATAATTGCAGGACAATTTTGGTGATTATAAGAATGGAAAACTTCTATTTTGTCTTATGCATGCTTGCAAAATGGATAGCTTGTAATATCACTCTTGCTTGTGCCAAAAATTACATGGGAATTATGTTGCAGCCAAGCCAAATTAAGAAGCATTTATCATGTTTTTTCGAATGTTCTGAAGTGAATCAGGAAATGGCTTAACAGTATGCTTTAATGACGTACTTTGAAGTCATGAAAATTTGGGAGGCAGGTCAATTTAAGAAGTGTTCTTTTTTTTAATTTTCTGAAGTGAATCAGTAAACAGGGTAACGGTTTGTTTAATAAGTACTTTCAGGCAATTGAAATTGAGGAAGCTTCGTTAGAATGATTTCTTTTTGGGAATTCTGGAGTGAACAGGGAAATGGTATAATTTTATCCTCGATAAGAATGGACTGCTTTGTATTTAAGGACGATTTGACTAACTAGATAGAATGGTATGTTAGGTTGAAGGAATTCATGTACTTATTTACATATAAATATCTTCAAATACTCACACTAGCATCTTATAAAAGATCTGAGAAGCATAACATAACCAAAAAATTATAAAGATGTGCATAGAAAATAAAATTAAGTACTTTGAAGGCATGAAATTTAGGAAGCAGGCCAATTTAAGATGTGTTCTTCTTTTTTTGCTTTTGAAGGTTCTGAAGTGAACCAGGAAATGGGTTAACAATATGCTATAATCAAATACTTCCAGGCATTGAAATTTAGGAAGCTTCAATTGAATGATTTCTTTTTGTGAATTCTGTAGTGAGGAAATGGATTTGTTTGTTTTTTCCATGGAAAAAATTTCATAATTTCATTAATAGAAACAAAATTACATTTCTCATATGCTGTTTTAAACCAGGATCTTTCATGACTACATATCAGGGGAAAAACTATGTTTCTCTCCCTCATACAATACACATAATTCTGAAAATATACATAAAAAACAACAAAAAAATTCCCCATCAGGATTCATCAGTCTCCTAGAAAGGAACCTTTCAGTCTCCTAGAAAGGAACCTTTCAGTCTCCTATAAAGGCACCTATCAGTCTATAATATTGCATTACAGCCCTACTTATAATTCTTGAAATACTGTTCAAAATCAATTCTTGTACTCACAAGGGAGCACAATAATTCAAATTATCTACCAGAGGTTCTCATATATTATCCCACAGATCTATCCGAGAAGCTGTGTTAAAAAATGTTGACTCTTGAGAATGTAGCAAGGAAGGTCTTCCATCATCATTACAGCCTCCTAGCATGATGGAGGACAATGAAACTTATGCTAAGTCAATTAATTAAATGATTTTCTAAGTCTAACTTAGAGAAAAAACTGTTGATGTGTTATAATCTTCAATTGACTTTATTGAGTACTTTTTCTAAGGTTAAAGTGAAAAATAATTGAAGTTGTGCTCTTTTAATCTTGACCATTGATCTCATTTTGATGGAGAGAGCATATATCAGCCCTCCATCACTTTGGGATTAATGTTTCACTCACTCAACTAATTCTATTAGCAGATCGACTTGGCTGGGGGGTGCACTTGAACAAGAGGATTCGATTTTTGAGAGAGATTGAATCGCAGGTTTGCTGGGAGAGTTTTTGCGGGGGGACAGAGGAGACATTGACAGGTGAATCTACTCATTTCTTCACCAAATTGCAGAGGCATTCTTCAGATCCAACAGGGTCGAGTTAGAGTGACACAGCTGGGCCGTACGAATATGCATAGGCTCACCATTTCTGCTTTTTTTTCGTTCTGGGAGGCTGATTGAAGGGTTTTAGGGAGGCCGTATGATTCTGTTGAGGAGGATTTGCTGAGGTTGATCAGCTATTGGCTGAGGCTGATTTGCCATTGTAAGATATCTCTATATTTTCTTGCATATTAACAAAAATACACAAATCTGCTGCATCGGTTTTCCCATCTTGGGTTTTTCCGGGGACGATTGTCCAAAAACAAGTGTACAAGTGATTGAGATTGCTGTTATTCTTTACTGTTTATTTCCTGGTTATTGTTTCTGCTGTGCATATTATTTCTGTGAAGAGAAAACCTAGAAAAATCAGTGAACTAATTGAAAAGTGAACTAGGTTTTAGAAATTTCATAAAGAAAACAGAAGCAACTGCCCCTTAGCATATGTTCAGAGAAAGGGAGTATGATAAAATTCAGAGGATTGACCATCACTAATTCAAATGTGCCAATGGCCAACCACTAGTGAAAGACCTGCCTTAAACAACCCATGTGCCATACCATTCCTTTCCCTGAAAACACAATGAAAATAAAAATGATCAAAGCAACTGTACATGACTGGATTTCCTCAAATATTGGCTTTAGAAGAATTTTTTCTTAAGCATAAATCCCCGCATCAAATAAATCACCATTTGAGAATCACCAAATATTTGAATCTTTGAAACACTATTTTCCGTAGTCAGAACCAAGATTCATTTCAAAACCATGGGTTATGCATAGTTATTTGAGCCATAGCTTAACCCTGATTTAAATATTAGCACGAGTCCCTTAGATATAAGATTCCACCAGCGCCACGTTGGACAGCAGCAAACCCATTGGCAGCTTCACTTCCGGTCTTTATTATTTGGAACATCTGGGTTGAAAGGAACCTTTTCGAAGAAGGTACTCCGTCTGCTCAAAAGGTAGTCTTCAAATCTGTCTTTGCTCTAAATCTTCTTTCTAGTAGGAAAAACACAACCTTCACCCGGCCTCATAAGATGGTCATGCCTACCGACAAAGCTGTTTCGTGGTTTGATGGGGTGGCACATCAGAAACAAGGAATCTGTGGGGCTGGGGCAAGATTGTTATCAACATTTCCACCTCATACTCCTGGACTTTCAATTGTGGTTTTGGCTCAAACACAAAAGCGGAACTATTGGGGGTTTGGGCGACTCTTATCTTGGCCTCTAGATTATCCCTTAAGGACCTGCTTATTCTCGAATTGTCATCAATTGGCTAAATAAGAGAGGAGCCATTCAAGTAGCTGCTCTAGAAAGCTGGAAGGAAAGATTCATAGAAGCCTCGACTCCTTTCAGAAAAATTACTTTTGCTCACATCTATCGAGGGGAGAATAATGATGCTGACAGTTTATCAAAAATGGCTCTTAAAAATCAAATGGGGAGATTAGCTTACAGACAAAGAGAAGATAGAAACAAAGGCCCCATCCTTTACTTACAGCTAATCTAATAAGGACTCTTCTTGTTTTTATAGCTGTTCTTTGTCTATCAGTTCTAGGCAATTTTTGATTTTGGCCTCTTTTCTTTCAGAGGCTCTGTCTCAGGTTTGTTTTCTTTCAGTTTTTTCCAGATTTGTTTGGAGTAGAGTTAGTCTTTTCTAGGTTGCTGAGAGTTTTCGAAAGATTAAGTCTCCTCCATTGGCTGAGATTGGTTATGTTCTTCGGAGGAAGTGGGCAGCCCTGTACAATTTTTATATTTTGCTAAATATAAGAGAGTAGTTTTTCAGTGAAAAAAAAAAAAAAAGATTCCACTAGCGCCACTGATATAAGATATGCCCATGTCCCAGTCTTGTTGATTTCCTCCACAATAATCCTTGGTGGTTATGAATTTCTTATTTGTTTCAAACACCCGAGTAACTTGAATCTCTGGAATAAGCTTGTTTACAAACAAACTATCATTTCTAACCAGTGAAATACCATGGGCAATAATGAGAGGCAAAGCTTTGAAATTCTTCACATTGTTATTCTCAATCCTTCAGACATTCCTCCACACACTGACCCCCATCTTTTAGATTAGCAAGAGACTCCACCTCTTTCTAAACCTACACAATATATGAACAAAATACCAACACATGTTGTATAGTCTCTTCATCAGCTTTGCAAATATTACATATACTAGGACCAGACCAACATCTCTTTTGCAAATTGTTCCATATGAGGACTTCGCTTTGAAGAAACAACCACACAAATATCCTAGCCTTGAGTGGACACTTGAATTTCCAAATAGGTTTAAACCACCATTCCAAAGGCTCTAGAGCATCACCTACCTTTATGCAAAACCCTATATCGGCGTTGGAGTAAAATAGCCCCTGCCGGATTTGTAGACCAAATTAACTCATTCTCTACTTTTTGAACATGAACATGGCTTATCCTTAAGGAAACAATATAATCATCCTACTCCCTAGCTTCATCAACAAATGAACCTATCATTTCAACAAATTTCCACTCTCGCCTCCATATCATTGTGAAAAAACCCTTTCCATGCGATGGACTGCTTTGTTGTTTAAGCACAATTTGACTAACTAGATAAATTAGTAAAGAGAAAATGATATAATTTTATCCTAATAAGGATGGACGGACTGCTTTATTATTATAGTAATTACTTTTTGGCTTGGTAAAATATTATTGACCTTTAATTAGTTGCTTGTGATTGTATAAAGATTTAATTAGTTGTTGTTATTATAGTAATTACTTTTTGGCTTGGTAAAATATTATTGATCTTTAATTAGTTGCTTGCTTGTGATTGTATAAAGATTTAATTAGTTGCTTGTGATTGTATAAAGATTTCAAAAGTTTGTTATTTTTCATTAATTTTATTTTGTAAAAATAAAAATAAATTTTTAATTTATAAAATTTGAAACACTTAATTTTTCTATTGGTTAAGAACGATGGCTTATATGGTTTTAATAGGAATTGTCAGATTAAAATATTTAATTTAAAAGTTAATTTTTTTTTTCTTTAAAACCACCACATAGCAATATTGATATTCAATGATAAATGAAAACAATATTTCATATGTTTCATGGTTGTTTCAATATACTATAGATGTCAAGTAATTAAAAATATGTTTGTTTATAATATAATGCCATGGACACCATTCTTATTGTTCCTACAAAGGAAGAAGTTTTTTCTTTAGATGACATAGAGTTCAGGGTTAAGCGGCTCACAAATGGGAAAGCTAAGGACATTGAAGGCTACCAAGTTGAAATTTTTAAAATCGGAGGGCCAATCCTTATCCCTCACATACACAAGCTCTTCAATTTATCTGTCAAGTAGGGCTTCTCTAAACCCTTGTAATGTCCCCACTTTGGGACATCATCACAGGGCAGAGATTTATGACGACCAGAGTAGCCAGATGGGTGCTAGAGCGAGTACAGGGGTATTTGAGAGGCATTGTGGGGTCCATCTTGCATTGATGATCATATTCCATCATTATGAGCCATTCCGCACAGGTTGGCTTTGGTTTCGTTGCATTCCGAGGATTTCCATGATTTTGACTATTTTGAGCTATAAGTCAATGGAATTCACTGAAGAGGTCATTTTGGGCACATTACTTGGAGAAACCTCTCAGTGTAATAGCTCATTGGAATCGAGAGGAACAACACTACAGGATGGGATGGCTAGAAGTGACTTTCAGTGGCCAGGGAAGCCACAAGGAGAGATAATGAGCTTTTCAAAGGTATAAAGGTTAATTAATTAATTAAAGTTATTTAATTAATTCATTAAATATTAATAAAATGAAAGTCACTTTGGAGGGACAAGGTGAGCCAAAAAGTATAAAGGAAAGGCAAGGGCCTCTTCTCATTCATTCATGTATGTTTATCTTTTGATTTCTGGCTTCTAGCTAGTGAGCCCAATATTGGGGGTTTTGAGGGTTTTGACATAACAAACCCTAGAGGACGATTCGGTGGTGAAAGATTTCACCTAACTTGTCCCAAGCTTGGTCTCGGAGCTGCAATACGCTCCCACACCATTTTAGTTCCAGATCTACTTAGTTGTAGGAGGATTCTACATCAGTTTCATGTGCAGATAGAGAGAGGGTGCACCAGTTGAGGGATTCCAGCAAGAGGGGCACACCATCTTTGGAAAGAGATTCGTTGTAGGAGATTGGCAGGGCCATTAAGGATTCTATCACTTGGGTTTTCATTGCAGGGCCTTGGACATCAGATCTAGTGCATTCTGAGACAATTTTATGGCTCAGATTATTTCTTGAGAAGTGGGGCGAATTGAAGAGAAGGAGGGCGTTTTTGAGATCCAGATCTAGTCCGTTTGGAGGGGTTACACTTTAGATTTGACCCTGAGACTTACCTAGTGACTTGCAATGTCCCGATCTATATTTCTGGAGAGTTTCAGAGCATTTGGAGGCCTCCTTCAGCAGGGCCGAATTATCTAGGGTTTCAGTCATCCAGTGGGGTGCACCATTCAATGGGGGGATTTTAGATCTACAGAGTTTGAGAGAGATCTTGGAGATTCGGTCACCTGGGTTGTTCTTACTATCACTCGATCTATCAATTGGCATATTTATTAGGGTGATTGGACACTTTTGGCAGCAGGGCCAAGTTATTGAGGGTTTCAGCCTTCTATTGGAGCGTGGCATTCTTCAACTAGAGAGTTTGACATTCAGATCTACTTGTATTGATCTTCATTTCTTATTCAGCCTTTGGAGGCATCTTTTGTATTAGCGGGAGAATTTTGTAGCAGCTCTTATCTATTGTCTATCTTCTGGCCATCTGTTGAGCATTCCAGATCAGCATCTTCATTGTAGCAGGTTTCTCTATTTTATGAATAAAGAAGAATTGAGATGTTTTGGCTTGTCTATCTTATTGCATATGGTTGAGGTATGTTCCATGGTTATCTCTTTCTGTTATTTGCTGCATACACACATATAAACACATCTAAATGGTAGATTAGCAAAGTGTTTGACGAAATACCTCACTCAAAAAAAGTTTTAAAAAGACACCAAAACAATAATGATCCTTGCATAATAGCTTGGGATCATTACAACCCTGGACGCAAAGCGTCATTGTTCCTATTTTTAAAAATGGGGATAAAAACATTCCCTTTAATTATAGGACCATTATGATTAGCGCGATTTTAGTCAAGCTTTATGGAATTATTTTGGAAAAGAAGATTAGCATTTGGCTAGAAAGTCATGGTAAAAGAGCTAAAGGGTAGGCCAGGTTTAGGAGATATCATTCAACTGTGGACCATCTTGATACCTTTAGGATCATTGCAGAGGAGTTCCACAATACTAAAACCAATCTTTTTTGTTGTTTTGTTGACTTTAGAAAAGCTTTTGACATGGTTCCTAGGAAAAACCTTTGGAATAGGTTGGAAGAGATAAAAGTGCCTCTTGAGTTGAGGGCTGCTGCAATAAGGATGTATGAGAACGTTATTGCAAAGTTTAAAAACAATGAGGGCTGGTCAAAAGAGATTAACTGCAATATCAGAGTCAAACAAGGTTGTCCCTTGTTCCCTACCCCTTTTGACACATACATTGATAAATTAAAAGAATGCTTGGAAAAAACAGGTTGTGTCGGCTCGACTCTCACTGGTATAGTCATCAATCTTCTTCTTTATGCTGATGATATCGTTCTTATGGCAAGGAGTCCCCATAATCTTGAAAACCAACTAAGAATCCTCAAGGATTTTTGCTCCAATATGGGTATGACTGTTAATATTGATAAGACTAAGGTCATGATTATTAAATCCAATAAGATCCCTTATGATACCTTGGTATATGACAACAACAACTTGGAGGAAGTGACTTCATACAAATATCTTGGAATTGATATTCACCACAAGCTTAATTGGAATTATAGCATTGAGAAAAAGATTATTGGGGGATGGAAAGCTTATTATGGACTTGAAAACAATTGTAAATCAGCTGAACTTTGGAGTTGGGATAAGAAGAAACTCCTCTTTGAGACTCTTGTTACACCTGTTATTCTTTATGGATGTGAAGTCTGGGGTTGTAGTATCTCTTGTGAATCCTTGTGAAATATAGAGCAAATACAAAAGAATTTTATAACCTATAATCTCAAAATTAAAGAAAATACGCCCTATCCCATCCTTCTCGTAGAAACAAGCCTCTCCCCCATTGAGAGCATGGCTATAACTAGATACCTAATGTATAAGAACAAATTAAACATTATGGAAGACAAGACACTACCTAAAATTGCTTCCAAATCAAGTCATAACCACCATCGACTCAAGCGAGGATGGCATAAAGACACCCGGTCTTGGCTAAAATAAATTAAAAAATTAAAAAATAAATAATTTTTTTTTTTTTTTAATTAGCCATGTAAGTACCATACCAACCATTTTTTATAAATCAAAATAAATTTATTTGTACTGATTTTTAGTGATGGAACATGTGTTCACATTTTGGTTATGTATCCACATTTTGGTCAGGATCGTAGAAACACGTGTCCACATTTTGTCAACAATATGTTGTTTACATCATAATAAAAATATAAACAACTACTTTTTAATAGTGAATCCTACTTTAATTTCATTAAAATATAAGTTTTTTTTAGACCTAATTTAACTTTGTTTGTTAAATTAATTACATAATTATGTTACTACTAGAATGTTAATATCTAATCAAATACTAATTTCATTAAAATACAAGTTTGGGTGTTAATTCCATTTTCTAAACCTAATTTAAGCGTGTTTGTTAAATTAATCATGTAATTAGTTACTAATTTAAATGTGTTTGCTAAGTTAAGTATGTTTGTTAAATTAATCATGTAATTAGTTACTAATTTAAATGTGTTTGCTAATTTAAGTGTTTTTTTTTTTAAATTAATCATGTAAAAAATATATATATATATTTTAAGTAAAAAGGTGAATCCTGTTATATTAAAACTTCAAAAAGGAAATACACCATGACATACAGGTGCTAGCTGTCCCGCCTATGCAGGAAACTAGGATAGCTGGCCTGTCCAAAATAGCATGCAAAATCAAACAACTTGTTTCGCCACCCTGCCCGGAGGAAACCAGGGTGCATGTCCATTTTCATTAACAGTTTAGTAAGGTCTGTGCTAATGCTAACCAGACTATTAACTAAAAGAGCAACAACTCTGATAAACATCAAAAGAGAAGGAGTTGGAGGCAATGCTGAACAGAAAAACCTATGCACCGGAGTCCTCGCCGTCGTCCATCGCCTTGCCGCTGTTGACAGGAATGGCATAGAGCTGAGTGCACGTGGGGCATTGTCGCCGAGGTGTGGCATTGGAGTAGGCTGCCTACAACATGTCCAAGCGTTGGCTAACGCAGACAACCCTGAAGATTTGGTCGTCCACCATACTGCGGACCTCGAAGATCAAGTTCAGGTGCTCCGGGTGGAGGAGTGGTGGCGGGGGCGGCGACTTCTGTTTGGCATCCGTCTCCTGGTGACCATGCGACTTCCTCTGCGGCTGTGAGTCGGTGTTGCTTTCCGACAGCTCCTCCTCTACCAGGCAGGTGGTGAATTTTTCATTGAGAGCGTCGCTAGGACCGCGTACCTCTCTCGAGCTGGGCGTTGGTGCTGTTGCTTCAATACACACCGGGGGGTTCCAATTATTCGGAACCGTAAACATTCGGCTCTCAGAGAAGTTCGGGGGGAGTTCCATGGTTGGAATTTCCTCGACATAAGTTCTGGGGGGCGAGTTTGTTGCTGTGGTCTCCTTGCATTTTTTCCTCTTCGCCAGAACCAGAGCCCGTTCAAACCGCTTATGCCTTTTCCTCCTGGAGTCAGCCGCATACCATCCTGCTCCTCTACGGGGTCTGCCTCTAGCTCGCGGCATGGTGAGAATGAGGACCAATGCCAGGATGTCTCCTACACTCCTATTCCTGCTCGGCTCTGTGAGTTGCGAATACATCCTATGGGTTTCGATAAGGCGAATAATAGCATAAACGATGGCTGCGACCATTAAAGCCAAGAGCTTAATGCTCTGGCTGGCCAGCCTGTTCTTGCGCGTGAGAGGCCCCATCGATGGACGGAGGCCGACAGAGGTGGGAGCCCTCATAAATGGCAATGGTGTGAGGGCGGTTGGCCACCATAAATGGCCTCTCCTTGCGCGCCTCCACATGCCCCTTCTTTTCCACGTGGCACCCCATCCGGGGATTAATCATGTAAAATATTGCATATCTAACCAAGTACAATTTTTTTCTACTCGCTCTTATATTTCTTAATTTTGATTCAAATATAATAAACTAATTAAATTAATTCAAATATAATAAACTAATTAAATTAATTCAAATATTGAATAAAGATTTAATAAAATTATTGATATATAATATTTATTATTCTATAACACATCCAACCTTCCAAAGGAAGGTCTTGATAATTTTCGATTAATTAAGGTGCAAAGTGTTGAAGCTTAATGGAGGTGCATAGTCCATTAGTTAATCTTTAGTCACATTTATTTGAGCAAAAAAAATCTTATACACAAGAAACACAACATTATAGATATCATCAAGATAAATAACAACTAAATACAAATAAGCATAACAATGATCTAATCTCACTTGATTAAACGAAACAATGATTACATCTCACGGTCAAAGTAGACTATACATCAACCATGCAAAAAACCAACAACAACCAACCATGATTAAATAACACTCAATAAAAAATTGAACTCAAGAGCCCTTTACATAGTAGCCTTAACATCACACACTAACACCATGTGTGTATATATATATATAGAGAGAGAGAGATATAGATGAGGGTTACATAGCATTACTTAATATCTTATTAAGTCATGGCTTTGACACTTCTTGATTCCTTCTTTGTTAACATTTTGAATCAAATACTTATTTCCAATTCAAACATTATGAAATTGTGGCTTTGACACTTGTCTACACATTGTTAATTCCTTGTTTGTAGCATTTTGATTCAAAGACTCAAAGATTTCTACTATGTTTTTAATGTTTCTAATGGTCAATAATATTACTTAATATCTTATGAGTCATTTCTACTATGTTTTTAATGTTTCTAATTGTCAATAATATTACTTAATATCTTATGAGTCATGGTTTTGAAACTTATTTGTATATGGTTTTAATTTTTTTTTTTTTTTTCATCATTTTGATTCAAAAATTCATTTCCCACACATTATGAAGTTGTGGATTTGACACTTCACTAAATATGGTTAATTATTTTTTTAGTAACATTTTGATTAATTTTTTTTATAAATTTCTATTATATTTTTAATTTTTTGTTATTATTATGAATATTACTTAATATCTCTTAGAAATGGCTTAGAAATTGTTTAGTTCTCTTCTTTTTCTTTTAACATTTTGATATAAAGTCTTCATAATTTTTATTATGTTTTTAAATTTTCTTATTAATAATAATGTTATTTAATATCATAATCCAATTCACTCTATTTTAAAGATTGTCAAATTCAACTAAAGTATATATGTAAGGTAGCTAGAGAGGTAGTGGGGGGGCCCAGAGGGCCCATAGTGATAATAGTGGAGGTCATTCAATGTAAGGTGGACTAGGTCCACTATATTATTAAATAAGGCCCACTATGGTAGTTAGATATAATAAATGTAAGAGGACTTCTTAGAAG
>ML778890.1:172876-185682 GCA_009831015.1 Picea engelmannii
TAGATATAATAAATGTAAGAGGACTTCTTAGAAGGTTCTACTTCTAGAAGATTCCTCCTCTAAAATGTTCTTAGGTGATGGTAGCACTATATAAAGGGGCTCAATCAATGTAATGAGATATGAAGAGAAGTATTGTATTTGGAGCTGAAGCTCAATAGGGGGATGCCCCCTCGAAGAGGCAAGTGAACAGGAGATGATCCCTTCCATAACAGGATCCATTGTATGGTGTTGCCCTACCTCAAGGGTTTGATATAATAAAGTGGTGTTTTTCAATATTTTTCTTCTATATCTGTTGTGGTGCTTTCTATATTCAGTATTTGGTTCTTAACAATATATAATGTTAAAATTATCTAAATTTATGTAACACTCCAAGTACACCATAATCTCATAAATATTTTCTTTATTCTTATTTTCTTTTCAATTTTTTACACTTTTTTCTTCAAAATATTTTATATTAGCTTACATTTTTATTAAAATTTTAATTAATTTTAGCATTATATTTTGTACTATTTGACTCTCATCTTTTTAGATAACTTTCTTTCTCTCATAAAATTTATGTTTTTAAACACCATAACCTCGCAATAATTTTCTTTATTCTTATCTTTTTATTTTCTTTTCAATTTTTTACACTTTTCTCTTCCATTTTCTATATTAACTTGCATTTTTATTAAGATTTTATTTAATTTTAGCATTATGACTTCACATTTTGAATTTTGTAATATTTGAATCTAGTACTTTTGAGATAATAAAATTTATGTTTTTAATAAAAACTATAAAAAATACATAAAACATATTTGTTTTATAATTTATATTAAATTTATATGTTAATGGGTATTTGTCACAAAGATGAATAAAAAATCTCAGAAATTTTTTTCTCATAAAATTTATGTTTTTAATAGAAACTATAAAATTATATCATTGTAAATTATTTAATCTAAATAATTTTTACTCTAATTTATAAATTTATATTAAATTTATATGTTGGTGAGTATTTGTCACAAGAATGAGCAAATAATGAGAGATAAATAGTTAAAATACCTAAAAATAAAACCCTAGATCTATTCACATACATTAAACCTTAGTTCATATAAGAAGTAAAAGTCAAATGCATAGAATAAATCCTACTTTTTATGGACAATGAAGTAAATAATGTGGAATTTCCATTAATGAAGTAAAGACAAAGTGACAACGCTTGGTGGATGAACCTTTTGAATGCAAATGGACTCTAAAACCCCTACTTGGGATGGGTCCTTTACTTCCTTGGTGTGCTTCCAAGTCCAACCCTGGTAGAAAAAGAATGTAAAGATGCTAGAATATGGAATCAAGAAAAGAGGTCCTCAAAATCCTTGTGGTATTTCAACATCAAAATCTTACTTAATCTTACTTAGATGGATTCATATGGATGAGTGACCTCAAATGATTTATTTATATTTGTGTAAGGGATAACCCCTTTGACATAGTCTTCCTTATAGTGGTTAAAGATGACTATATTAAAGTTAAAAATAACAATTAGAGTTTGACAAGGTTCACATGTAACTAACATTCCATCATGATAGTTTGGATGCATTGACGGGGCTCAAAAATCATTAAAAATATTGATTTTTTTGCTAATTTGAACAAATTTGAGGTTATATGATGATGGAATGAGACTAAAGATGAGGGTTATGCATGCCAAAGTGATGTATTCAAATATAACTGCTGAAAATGGCACAAGCAAACAATTTTAAGGTGATAACACTATGCCTATTTAAATGGCTAATTGTTATTTTATTATCATAAACTATATTTCAATTTAACTCATTTACAAAACTTGGTAAAAACATTTTCTAATTCAAAAAGCTCTTAGCTAAAGGTCACATTCTTCTATTTTTGTCATTTTCCTCTTGTTTTCCTCAAAATGCACTCCACCCAAAACCTTCATACCGAAATTTTAGAGTTTTTATCACCTATAATTATTTTGTCACATTCAATAGAGCCACAAGAAAGAATCAATTCCCTAATTCAGAAATAATTATATTCATTCTTTCTCTTTCTCTTTAGTAAATGAAATCATTTAAAAGAAAATCACTCCAAAATCATAATCATATCAATATCTTTTCAACACTTCTTTCAATATAAAACAATTGTTGCATGGCAGCGTAGTCCCTGCAGGGTTGGAATGGGAATAAATGCATAGGTATGGGGGGACCGTGGAAGAATGAGAAGCCCAAAGTAGCGGAGGCAAATGGAAACTACAATGGACACGTGGCAAGCAACATGAAACACATGTGGTATCCATGCAAAAAAATGACATGTGGCACTATGCGACACACCATCCATAGGACGTTAGGCTGCTACATGACTTCGAGAGAATGTCACTCTGGGAGTTTTCCTTCCAGAACAAACACAGTTCCCCCGAAGCTCGGAGCCCTGAAGAGCCGGAGTCCCGAATTCTCGAATTAGTTAATTATAATATTATATTAATATGGGGTTAACAAGTAATTAATGAGAAAGTCACTTTGTGAGAAATTTGTTCTATCGCTAAATATGGCCAGGGGAGTTCTAAAATTTGCAGGTCGGTAAAACTTTAGCAGGGACGATAAAGTACCAGGGTCGCCGAGATGGCAGAGTGGAAATTGATCGACGACTCACATTCATTTCGGAAAGAGAAGGTGCCCGAACGTTAATCTCCTAAAGAAATTTTGGCATTGAAACCATTTAGTTTTTGAAAGTATTTTCATTCTCATTATATTGTGTTTTGCATAATCCATCTTGCTTTTATTTTCTTAATAAGATTCTGTAATTTCTCCTATTACTAGTAATACAATAGACAACTAGGAAAGATCACATATATCCCCATCACGTGTAACTTGATATATTGTTGGAGTCTGACTTTCCATGTTCGAAATTTCCTTTCCTACCTTGTATGTTTGATCTCTTTAATGTATCTATGAAATTAATTGATAATGATCTCTGTATACTTCCAATTGGCTTTCATGCCAATATTTAGAATTAAGTACAATTTTCATAGTCACTTCTTTAATTTTTCCCATGGACAAAGTAAGCAACATCCATTTCATTCTATTAAATAGATCATCTCACTTGTGTGTCTCTATATGTGTTAGGATAAATAAAGTTATATGCGGTGGGAAATGAACAAATATAATTTTTTTTTTAAATGTGTCCAGTGTCGAAGATTATTTGATCTTCTTGTGTCAGCTCTGTGTTTGCTAGTTTTTTCTATATATTTGCAGAGGTTGATATGCAATTTCTCTCCAGGAAGAGGGCATCTTTGTATAGTACGAACTGAACATCTCAGTACAGTACCAACTGGTATATTTGCAACATGTCTATCCAATTGATTTTTTTTTTGGCAATGATAAATTTTTTCGAAGGTTTCTATTTATGCAGATATTCTTGCAGATGTATTTACAAGTCTGTCGACCCTTGAATCAGTTAGGACCAAAACGAAAACCTAACGAGGATATCAATCCTACTGCATTTTTATAGATGTGGTACTCCTCTTTAAGTTTTTCCTAGGGCGTGTATAAAGGTTCCTGAAAAATAGGACCAGGAATCACACATTAAACATTCAAAATAAATAAACACAATTTCCTGACATCTAGCATAGTTGAAGATAAAAATTTTGAGCACATAAAAATAAAAGAAGATGACCGACATGCATAAAGAGAACTAATTTTTCATTCCGAAAATAGGGTTACAAGGCACCATCGAGATTGTTCCCGAAGTAGTTTTCTTTGAAATTTATCAAAAAATAATAATGTTTGTTACATATTCCTCAAAATTTAAATGCGTTTTTCATATAGACTGGGATTGGGCCTCCCGGAGACCATAAAATAAATAAGTACAAGAAATATGAATGTAGAAAGAAGAAGTGTGCGATGGTAGAGAGAAAGACATGAAAAGAAGAAATTGGAAGTTATCAATATTTGGTTAGACATTTCTATTTAAAGAGGTGGAGTAACTGGATTGATAAAGAACGCAGAATGTGATCAGTATAGACTTACTATGATGGTATATGTCTCCCCCTTTACTATTTGCTTGTTGATGCCTTTTTATTGCTCTCATCGATGGCTACTGGAATCGTGCCAACCGCTTGCTGCCCTTCGTCGGTGAGCTTGTCAATTGCCCTTTGGAGCCATTCTTCAATGTAGCCTCTCATGAGGGCCACGTTTATCTCATCCCGGATTTTTATGTTGAAAAACTCGTTTTCTAATTCCCTTAGATCAATATAAAGATTACGCAAAGCCTGATCGATTTCTTCATTTTGTACCGAATAGTTCACTAGCAAGTTGTCCACGTCATCTTCACCATATTGAAGGATGTCGTAAAACTTTTCTAAAGACAACCCCTTAAAAATATCAACTTGTTCATCAAAGGCTTGCTTGGTTAAGGACAAGGAGTTGATGATGAAGTTGGGGTCTTGGACCTTGTTGGTACTTTCGACTAAGTCTATTTGGGTCATCTTTCTGAAGAATTCTTCTTTCTTTGATATGTCTTGTTCACATGATTGGACAATGAGATGTAGGTTCTTAACTTTCTCTTTCCAGCATGCATTTAATTGTTTGATCTAGTTTGGGGAGGCGAGATCTTCTTGTATTCTTCTCATATCTATCATGTTGGTGACATGGATGCCAAAAGGGTGGACCGTCTCTAGATAGAAACATTCTTCATTTTTTAAATCCTCCTGCAAATGTTAGTTCAAAGCATGTTCCCTCGTTCCAAGGGAAGCTATACTTTTTGATGTTTCCCATGCTTGAGTAATTAGCTCCATTGTTTTCTTGATATTCTTCTCCACATAGCCTCTAAATGATGTGAGGAGGCTCTAGGATCCTTTTAAATTGGCTGCAGGGGTGGCAGACACGATTATTACTAAAGGACTGGAAAGCAATGGAATAGGAATCAAATCTTCGTCCAATTCCTTGATTCAGTCCTTCAGTCTGGCATTCTCCGCCTCGATGCCTCCAATGGAATCATCAAGAGAATCTCTGGTTTCTCGGTGAAGTTAGGAGATTTGGGACAACTGCATGTTCCTAAGGTTAATCTCTGAATGAGATTTCCCTTTCTTATTTCTTACATCTCTCTTTTCAATAATTAAATTTTTAGATCCACTATAAAAAACAATGCTCTGGAATACGAAGGATTCATCTTCGTAAAAAATATCAGTCTCAAATATTTCCATATGGGGATTATGGTGGATCACGTCCCCGGGATGATCAACGTTGCAAAATACGCTATCCATATCAGTCTCAAGTTCCATGTCTTCACTTTCCGTTTCGGGCTCTTCTGCTTGCCATGCAACATTTTTTCTCTTCTTCCTCATGGGAATCTTGTGAGAAATATCAATTTTATCGCAAGGAGGGTTCTTAAATCCTCCTTTGTTTGAAGAATTTTGGGTTGCTTTCTTACTTGGGTGGGCCGTTGGAGTGATGCTCTGGGATGTCGTACTCTTGGGAGTGGTAGTCGGGGATTGGACACTCTTCTCACCTGGGCCTTTTCCCTGTTGTTTGTACAATTCAATGCTGCTTTGCAATGTCTCTAGGTCGCTAGCATCAAGAGCAAGAGTGTTTTCATCATTGTCTCTGTCTTCGTTAAGGTGTGTATGGATAAAATATTTGCTAAAGACAACTACTAGTAAATGTTCTACAAAAATCCCATTAGGGTTCAACCCTCTTATCCTTTCAACATATCTTAGGTTCAAGTTGTTGAAATGGCCTGCGAATTTGTCAATCTTGTTGACGTTCCTAAACACGAAGTCCCCGACTTTCCAAGGCAGAGGAATGAACTGCTTTTTTCTCTTCTCATGGAAAAAATGAAACCAATGGTTGTATTGCCTTGCTACTTTTGTAACAAACATTATGTCCATAATGTGACATGGAAGGAAAGTAGGATTTTCCTTGGAGCCAAAAATCATTATTACACTGTAATTCTCCATTTGTTCAAGTGTCCCCTTCTTGTCCAAAAACTTGGTTTCCTGGTCAGACATCCGGGGAGCATCCTTTCCTAACAATAAATCTTTTAAAACCGAGACAAAGTCATTAAATACCTCATAAAAACAATGGGAGGCCTTGTGCCTCCACAAGGCCTCGTACCAGAAGGTTACTAGGTCGAATTCACAGTTTACCTTCTTGGACACAGATAGTTTTGGAAACAAACAACAATGCGTTATCGCGAAAACCAAGTAGGATGACACATACAATTTCTTCTCCTCTTTGAATTGTGAGAATTGGGAACATATTTCAATGGAAATTAGCTTCCCCCAATAAAAAATGGCTTGTTCCTTGACTATGAAATACAAATATAAAGAATCATTCAGGAAATGCTTGTTTTGGATTCCTGTCCCATTATTTTTGTAAACAACCAGGTAATTTCCTGAAATGAAATTCTAAACGAACTAACCTGCAAGCTTGTCATATCTTCAAGAACTGTCGTCGAGTCTTCCAAGACCTCAGGTAAGAGGTCCAACCCGTTATCATGATTTTTTAGGAATTGGTTGCAGTCTTATCCTCTGAAGATCAATGTTGGCTCCGACAATATTAACATCTTGCAGAAGACCTGAGGTGACAAAGAAACAAGAGAGTGGTCCTGCAATGGAATAATTATTTGGCTTGAAATATATCTCTCGGTGCACCAAGAGACCACCTCCTTACAGTCAAAAACTTTAGGGACACAACCTGCATGAGCAATTCCAGAGGTCCAAATTACTTCCTTCTGAGCGGAAGGGGATGAGTAGTAATAGTATGCCTAGGACCACTAGAAGTTCTGGTCCTCACGCCCGAAGATGTTCATTGTATCTCCATAGAACTGCTGTCAAGATGTTTCCATAAGTTTACGAGAACATATGTTTTCTCCAGACGATGTTTGAAATGAACAGTTGGAAGGGATAATATAACCCTCCACAAATATTGGTCCAATGCGTGTGAATGGGAGATCTCCTCGAGCCTTTCACTCATTAATGAAAATATCTACGGTTGTTGCATGATGAGTTGTTATCATTAAAGCTTAGTAATTGCATACTAAGAAGTGTAAAGGCGGTGGGTACGACGAAAATAAATTAAGGATTGGAGATTTCGTGAACCCGCCAACTCGAAAACTTGTGAAAGACATTCCATGATGTTTGAAATGAGCACTCGGAAGGGATAATATAACCCTCCACAAATATTGGTTTAATGTGTATTAATGGGAGGTCTCCTTATGGTTCCTGCATGATGAGCTGTTAGCATTAAAGCTTACTAATTGCATATTTAGAAAGAAGTGCAAAGGTGTCGGGGATGAGGAAGAGCAATTAAAGAATGGCTAAGTATGGAAAGCGGTTGACAGGGATTCAAAATAGGGTTACAAGGGATACTCAGGAAAGGTGAGGGCCTGATGGTCAAATTGTATGTCTCAGAAGTTTTGAGTACAAAACGAGTAACACAGAAGAGGGCATGATGGGGCAGTCCAACGATCAATTTTTATATCGCGAAACTTTAGGTGTTGTTTGCAGGTCGCGAAACAATGGAAGTGCAATCTTGAACCCGCCTGTCCAGGAACCCGCAATTGAAAAAGTGGCTAAGTATGGAATAGGGAAACAGTCGGTTGAACTCGTTTTCGCTAATATATTGAAATTTCTAATATATATCCCATTACTTGGCAAGATATTTTCTGCATGTTTATGGAGAAGTTGTGTAGGGATAGTCAGTGTGACTGTCTCCTCGAGCCTTTTGCTCATTAATGAAAATCTTTACGGTTGTTGCATGATGAGTTGTTATCATTAAACCTTAGTTATTGCATACTTGGAAAGAAGTGCGAAGGTGGCGGGCACATGAAGCAAGGATTAGGAATTGGAGATTTCGTGAACCCGCAAACCCGACGATCTGTGAAAGAGATTCCAAGAAATGGCCAAGTATGGAAAGCAGTCGGATGAGATTCAAAATAGGGTGACAAGGGTTCCCTAGGAGACGTGAGGCCTCAATGATCAAATTGTATGTCTTAGAACTTTTGAGTGCAAAATGTGTAACACAAAAGAGGGGATGATGTGGGAGTCCGACAGTCAATTTGTATATCGTGGAATTCCATGTGTTGTTTGTAGGTCACAGAACAATGGAAGTGAAATCTAGAGCCCGCCTACCCGGGAATCCACGATCAAAAAAGTGGCTAAGTGTGGAATGGGGAAGCGGTCGGTCGGAGTCGTGTTATAAAAGCATGGGTGGAAATGTGAACCCGTGAGTCTGCTAACCCGCACAATTAGACATTTTCGGAAAAATGACTAAGTAACCAGAAAGAGAAAGTAGAGGGGAAAAAGAAAGGGGAATTCAATTAAGTATAGGAGATGGAAAAGAAGGGGATAAAAGAGAGTGTGAAAATAGAAAAGTGGAGGGCAATTTTTGTAAGCGGGAATGGTCTCAAACAAGCCCCATTGTTGCAAAATCATCATTTTCTAGTCCAATCTTTTATCCACATACTCATTTTCTATTGTGCTTGTATCATCAAAAATGGCGTGAGAAAATGAAAATATAAACTATAACTTGATTTTTGTCTATAACTATGTATAGTTGATTTACGGGCATTATTGATGTTTGGATTTTGTAGATAACATTGGGCTAGGACAAGTTTGCATTCTTACTGTCATAAGGCCTTAAAAGAAGTAGAATATGTAACAAGTTTATCCAATTCAATTCTCACACAAAAACAAATTCTTTGATCCCATAATATCCATCTTTGTTGATTTGATAATAGGGAGGTCGATTTCATAAATTGTGATATTGGTCATTTCAGGCGACCAGGGTGCGTCAGCCAATGCTTTGTTGAAGATTTGTTTTTATTACAACTTGTGGGAGTAATTATGTTTTTGATACATTGTTTAATGCCTTGAGATATTATTTTAAGTATTAAACTTCTTGCATGATGAGTTGTTATCATTAAAGCTTAATAATTGCATATCTAGAAATAAACTTTTTGCACTGTCAACTTGATCGTAAGTATAACAATGACGAACTTGAATTTTTATATTGTGGTTGATTTCATAGCCCCATTTGACTTCAACTAGCATATATCATTTTTTTTTTCAAAATATTTGCGAAGAAGAAATTCGGTAATTTCATTAATAAAGTAAAAGTGCTCAAATAGAGGCCAGGGAATGGACAACCAATAAAATGTTTCCTTTTGGAGTGAAGGAATCAAGGAAGCGAGAGGGAAATAAGAGACCGTTCGCCCAACAAGGTTGATATGATAAGGAAACTTCTTGGATGGGGCCCCAACTCCCGCATCGTGAATTAGTGTTGCTATGTTCTATCTGCATTGCGAATGGAATCAAACGTTGGTTTGAAACCATGTGAAATTTATTTATGTTTCCATAGAAGCCTCATGTGATGGACACAATGCATTGTCATATAATTGTTCAATGCTCCATATTTGATCAAATTACTTGAGTTAATACAATATTTAATAATTACGAGACTATCGAACCATGCAAACGAGAAGAGGTGTTAAATCCAGTGAAGAAGCACCAACCAAGATTCCAAGAATTTTTTTTAATAATAATTCTATAAAAAAATAGTGGGTAATATATATTTATCCATAGACATTGGACTTAGTTCTTTGCACCGAAGCATTGAACATATTTTTCATAAATACAGGTAGAGGAGTTACAAAAAAAAAACATGCATACAATTCTGTGTTGTTCATCTAGTGCGACAACATACAGGAGGCATCAACAAGCTCTTGAACATGTATACAAAACTGATTATCATAATTTTTTAGAAACTCCTTGTATTATTCTCCTATGAAGGTCAATGTTGGCTGCGACAATATCAACATCTTGCGAAAGACCTGAGGTGACAAAGAAACAGGAGAGCAGTTCCACAGTGGAATAATTATTTGTCTTGAAATAGGTCTCTTGGTGCACCAAGAGACCACCTCCTTACAGTCAAAGAATTCAGGGACACAACTTGAACGAGCAATTCCAAATGTCCAAATTACTTCATTCTAGACGGAAGGGGACCAAGAGACCAGCTCCTTATAGGCAAAGACTTCAGGGACACAGGCTGCACGAGCAATTCCAGAGGTCCAAATTACTTCGTTTTGGGCGGAAGTGGATGAGTAATAGGAATATTCCTTGCACCACTAGGAGTTCTGGTCCTTACCCCCTAAGATGTTAATATTATCTCCAGATAACATGAGAGTGGTCCCACAATTGAATAATTATTTGGCTTGAAATATATCTCTTGGCGCACCAAGAGACCATTTCCTTACAGTCAAAGACTTCAGGGACACAACCTGCACGAGGGACAAATCCAAACCCAATCCAAACCCCTAAAAATGGAATGAAAGGATACATCTCTGAGGGTGAGGACCACCATCCGAGTTGAGAGACTCAAAATATTGGGCTGCAAAGCGGCTATTGCGTTCAATGTCAGTTTCTTTTCTGAAACCCCTTCCTTTGGTCTTGTTAGGGCCACCATCATTGAGCTGGGAAGTGCCTTCCATTATGGTGGATTTAAATTTGGGCTCAAGAGTGGGAGAAATTTATGCATTGCCATCATCCATCATCGTATCATTGTCCATCATATCATATTCTTCCGGCTCGAAATCAACTACATCAACCTCTGCGCCGACCATCGACGCAGGGGGGTTGTCTGAATGGTGGGGGGGGTTGCCTTGGAATTCTTTGGCTTGAAATATATATCTCAGTGCACCAAGGAACCATCTCCTTACTTTCTTTTGGGCGGAAGGAGATGAGTAGTAATGTTAAGAACCAAATATCAATATAACATAGAAAAACCTTAGAATAAGTACTCAACGCCTTGGAAAAGAGAGAATTTTAGATAATAAGTCTTTTCGAGGGGGCAACCTCCTTATATAACACATAAATGTCCAAGTACAAGATGATTCCAAATTAAAATGTCTCCTTGGTATATATAGGATACTAGGAGGTACAATTACAACTAATGGACCCAAACCGATATAAATAAAATAACATTACTAATGTAATATTCCCTAATTAAGGGGTAATGTACCACTATTTAGGGATTAACATACCCCTCCCCTTCAGACAAGTGTTGTCCACAACGCTTGAGTAATTCTGGATGCTTCTGTATAAAAGACTCATCTTCCCAAGTGGAATCTTCAGCAGGAAGTTTCCTCCACTTAATGAGATACTCTGAAATGGATCTATTTCTCAATTGGCGAATTCTTGTGTCAGTGATGGCTTCAGGCTCCAATATGATTTTCCTTCCTCGTCAAGATATCGAAATATAGTTTGAACTGGGATCTTATCACCTATAACCTTCTTTAAGCATGAAACATGGAAAACTGGGTGTACTCGTGAGGATGCATGCAACTCCAATTTGTATTCCATAGTACCAATATTTTGCAACACCTTATAAGGACCATAGTACTTTGGTGATAATTTATTATCCTTCTTAGCTTTCTTGAGGGACATCTTTTTGTATGGTTGTAGTCTTAAAAACACCCAATCCCCTACTTCAAAACTTCTTTCACTACAATGCTAATATGTTTATTGTTTCATGCGATTTTGTGCCATGGTCAGGTTGTCCTTTAAGATTTGGAGAACTTGTTGTTGATGCTTGATGTGATCTTTCACTTCTTCAACCTTAGATTTTTCTTTTAGAGAAGAAGTGATGGAAGAAGGGTGGTATCTATAGAGTGCCATAAATGGTGTCATTTTTTTGCAGTATGAAAGGAATTGTTATACCACCATTCTCCCAAGGGTAACCATTTGAACCATTGTGTTTGTTTATTAGAGACAAAGAAAATAAGGTAGCCTTCTAAACATTTGTTCACTATCTCGGTTTGTCCATCATATTGAGGATGATAGGAGGAGCTATGGGCCAATTGAGTACCCAAACAAGAAAATAATTATGTCCAAAAATGTCTAGTGAAGATAGGATCTATGTCTACACATATGTTAGAGTCGGGTCGGGAGCGCGACCTAACGCGTGAGGAGCACAACACAACGAGTAGGGGTTCTCTATCCATGGACGCTGGTGGGGTCACCATCCCCACCCCATCCCCTTTTCCAGAGTTCGATGCCTTCAGGAAGCTCATTGCTGAAGCTTCCAAGAGACCGCTGTGAGCAGCACAACATAAATTCGTAAAGAAACTGGAATGCATCCCAAGCGTTGAACTGCCTCTAGAAGAAACTTGCAGATCGACAGTAAATCTAGCAGACAGAGGTCTTATCGAGAAATTTACCAGTCTCTGGTCCTCTCCCAAATCCGTCGAAGCTTGGGTGCAGAGGAACTGGAGCCCGCTCATCTCAGAAGGAATAAAGAATCATTTTGTAGGGAAAGGATACTTTGTATTCGTCTTCGAAAACCCTGAGGACAAAAACCTCATTTTAAGAAATGACCCATACTTCAAGGGGGCACAGGGGTTATATCTGAACAAATGGACCCCGAATTCTGATCTAGCTCAGGATGTGCCATCCGCCGTTCCAGTGTGGGTCCGTCTACCTCATCTCCCTTTACACTGCTGGAATAAAAAATCATTGCATGCAATCGACAATACGCTCGGAAGGTACATTGACCAAGCAGTGAGAAAAGACCAGTATTCATGTGCACGGATCTATGTGGAGGTCAATCTGGAAGTGGGATTACCAGAGGCAATCAAACTAACTGTTACAGATTGGACGCATATTTAGGAGCTAGATTATGAGCAACTACCCTTCAAATGTCGGCACTGCCACAGCTATGGCCACTTTGCAAGACACTAAAAAAAAAAAGAATGTAGAGGAGAGTGAGAACGTGAAAGAAAATCAGTGGATCACAATTCAGAAAATAGGGACAACAAAATCTAGAAGGAAA
>ML778890.1:208141-224077 GCA_009831015.1 Picea engelmannii
ATCAAGATGTACCAACATCATCAACTATACACCTCATGTATGTGCCAACTCATCAACTACTTGTCTCAACCATGTACCCAACATGTACCTCAACCAAAAGCCCTCATCAATTTCATCATCCAAATCTGATTTGTAACTCTGTAATAGACTTGGTGTATATGATCACACACCTACAAACCTTCCTTAACTTTAACAACAAGAGACTAGCATTTTCATCAAACTTTACTTTAGTCTCACATGACTAGTTTTTGGATTAGTGAACAACCCTAACTTGAAATAATCATAACTATGTACCTGTAATGAATAAAGATTTGAAAATAGTACACAATGTTCTTCAATCTGTTTTATGAAATTCCTCCAGGTTTCACTACTTGGAACATCTCATAAAAGGATTTATAGAAAAAATGGCATACCTTGTTGAATTCTGGCTTATTCTAGAGAGCGAAATTGTAGAGCGTGCCCCGCACAGAATATTTATTGTATGGATCTAAAAATTGTACACAGAATACTAAATACTGTACTCTAACCAAAACATTTGGTTTTACTAAATTTGGATATGTTATGAAGAAGTTATGACGTTTTTACCCGAAACTCATGTTTTAGACTAGTTTAAGGACTAGCCACAAACCCTATTTTCGACGGCGTGTAACTCCAAAAATACAACAACCCACAAGCTGAAATTTGTACCACAACTACTTGGATATGTTTCCTAAATGGCCTCCCAATTTCACGGACTGAATCATTCTAGAAAACAACTTATTGTGAAAATGGTGAGATGACCTGTAAATAACATACCTTAGAAGGAATCATTAAAATGATTTATCCTCCTTTTAATTTTGGCCTTCTTTACTTCACCTTCCCTCTGAAATTCAGCTTAGATATCCTTTGGCTACCTCAGTCACATGTAGATATTCAATATGCTCAAGTGTCATTAAAATGAGAGAGTCTTGCCTCTTATTTATACTTTCATGTAGCTTTCTCAAGGGTTTACCTTTTAACCATCTTAACCCACTTTTCTTATTTTAGGGTTAACCAACTTCTAACCACTTGCCCAATTAGTAATTTATCCATTAAATTTATTATTTAAATAATTTATGTTGCATCAACTTTGACATATAGTACACTCATCACTTCACTTAACCTCAAGGGGTTACGTTCTAACCATCTTAAACCACTTTCCTTATTTTAGGGATAACCCACTTCTAGCCACTTGTCAACTTAGTAATTTCTCCATTATCTTTATTATTTAAATAATTTATTTTGTATTCAATTTGACTTATAGTACACTCATCACTTCACTTCATTATTTACCTTCTAAAATCTCTTAAACCACTTTGACTATTTTGACCTTTTGGGGCTTCTAGACGACTCATGAGGGTTCTTCAACTTCACATGGCCATACATCTCTAACCATGAGGAGTTATGTGACGTTCCACATACCACTGAAAATGGCATGACATGTTCTATCCATATAGAATATTCCTACATGCAAATATATCAAAAATCATACCATTATCCATCAAACAAACTTGGTTCCATTACCCAAACCTGGGTTCTCCAACTTCTCATGGCCATAACTCTCTAACTGTGAGAAGTTATGTGACGTTCCACATACCACCAGAAATGGAATGACATGTACTATCCATATAGAATAGTATTACCCCCTTTGACATTGATGGCAACACTTAGTCATGATAATATTCATGCTTATACTCCTCATAAATGTTTCTATCTCTCCCCCTTTGACATCAATGTCAAAGGGTATCTCCCTTTGGGGCTGCTCCCCCTGACTGAACTCTCCTTGGGGCTGCTCCCCCTATCTACATGCCTTTGATTTTTCTTTGTGTTTATAAGCCTCTGATTACTCTCTCTTCCTTCATATGAATAATATCTCCCCCCTTGACAAAGGGTATCAATCTGAAGTCATATCGCTCATTCTTCCCTTGTGACAATCACTCCCCTTGGAAACATGCCTCTATGCTCTCTCTCCAAGCATTTACCTTTGCATATGATAAATCTCTCCCCCTTTTTCATCAATGGAAAATGTATCATTTCATTTGGGGTTGATCCCCCTAATTGAACTGTGCTTGGGGATACTCCCCCTGACTGAACTCTTCCTGAAATTGATCTCCCAACCTGAATTGTCCTCTTTATGGTGCTTCCTCATGTAAATATAAGACATATAAGATAATCATTCAAAATAATTCATTTTGGAGTACAAATTTCTTCGAGTCTCTGGCGAAGATACTCAAAGGCTTCTTGTGGAAGCGATTTTGTAAAGATGTCTGCCACTTGTTCTTTATTGCCCACATATTCAACTCTGATGTTCTTCTCTGCAACCTGTTCCTGTAGAAAGTGATACTTGATTGGAATGTGCTTTGTCTTGGAGTGCATCACTGGGTTCTTTGAGATATTGATGACACTTGTATTATCACAATAGATTGGAATGGGATCATCATACTCAACTTGTATATCTATCAGAGTTTGTTTCATCCATAGAACCTGTGTACAACATCCTATTGTTGCAATATACTCTGCCTCGATTGTAGATAAGGATATTGATGATTGTTTCTTGCTTAGCCATGATACTAAACACTCACCCAAGTAGAATGTTGCTCCACTGGTGCTTTGTTGGTCATCAATGCAACCTAGCCAATGTGCATTTGTGTAGGCAATAAGTGATAGATCTTTTCCTTTTGGATACCATAATCCAAACTCTTATGTTCTTTTGAGATATCTGAAAATCCTCTTCACTGCTAATACATGTGATTCCTTTAGTGCTACTTGAAATCGTGTCACCTGTCCAACTGTCTGCATTACATCCGGTCTGGATGTTGTCACATAAAGTAAGCTACCAATCATTGACCTGTATTGCCTCTGGTTTGTATACTTTGAATCATCATCTTTTCTCAACTTGCAACTGGTTTGGATAGGAGTGGTAACTAGTTTGCAATCTTCCATTACAAACCTTTTTAGCATTTATCTGATATACTTAGTTTGAGAAATAAAAATTTCTTGGTTGCTTTGACATATCTGAAGACCCAAAAAGAAGGATAGTTCTCCAAGTAGTGACATTTCAAATTCATTCTGCATATCCTTTGAAATTTTTGGCTTAACCCGTCATTAGTACTTCCAAAACAATATCATCAACACAAATTTCAATTAATAAAATACTACCTTGAGTTACCTTGATGTAGAGGTTGTTGTCTACGCTTCCTTTCGATAGTTCGTAGGGAGTTTTGTTATTTTTGTTTCTGAGAATTACTCTGTTTTGAATGTGAACTGATCTATGCAATGCATGTGTCCAAAAAACATCTGTCAATTTTGGAATCCATTAGCATTGTTCGAGCCATTTCCTGTGTAATTATCATCCATTATGATAATGGTCTTTTGTCTCTGAACCACTGATGTAGGAGCATCGCTCCACCTCAGCAAATGCGCTAGCATTCCAACACATCAACACACATTTCAGAGAGGGATAGGCATTAACCCTCCCATTTTTAAATTCAAAATATGATCCTATACGGATTTTGTGTTGTAAGGATGATAAATGCCAAGCCATACCTTTGTACAGGTAGTGGATAGGGTCACCTTAAATGGTTGAATGTAAGTAGGTATAGATCATAGTCAGGTCTAGATATTCATTTATGTAATGATCCGTAGGAGTATGTTGTCTTAACTGAGACAGTGATGGCACTAAGGCGGTGAAGAGGACAAGCTCATAGAGCCCTCTTTTGTAAAGAGAGGAGAGATCTTTGTAGAGAGGTCTTAGAAGCAGAAATCGAGATAGAATTAACATAGGAGGTAGAATAGTTCTTGGAGAGAGCTTGAGAGAACTGAGAATCTGTTGCAGTCCAGTTTTTGTAAACATCTGTATAGATGCACAGAGATAATAGAAAAGCAGTTTTTCCTGCACATAGTGTGTTTATGTATTTGTGTTCATTACTATGTTTTTATGTATTTCATGAATGCATGTGTGAATTAGTGAAGTAACCAATAAGTTTCAATTGTTTCTCTTCTGAAACTCGTATGCAAGGTTTGCATCTCGAACAAAAGGAGTGCATCGAATGAGTCTCAGATTGAATCAGAAAGAGTTCAGAGAGAGAGCAGAGGAAACTTAGACTAGGTGCAAGGAGTTCATAGCGTCAAGAAGCAACCAAGTGTTGAAGAATCAGAACATAGGAACGACGAGAGGGTGAGAAGAATTTATTTTCAAGAAATCCTTCGAACTAAGTTTTCAAAATCCCTGAATGCAAGGAGTGTGTGGGAAGTCTAAATTCTTAAAGGATCAAGCTCAGAAGGGATAACACTTTTCATAAGTGTTGACGAGATCCAAGAGTCGGACTTGTAGGAGGAGCAAAGGTCGAGACCTTTGAAGACTGAGAAATATTCTAAGTTAGAAGAAATTAGAAGCTCAGGAGGATGAGCGACATTGGTCGTTGGATCATAGTGCAAAGGATCAACAATCGACTAATCAGAGCAAGGTGCACGAGCCTTAGAGCTTTGCACACACAGGAGAGGAAAATTACCAAAGTTCTGAAGTCTTGAAGTAGTTTGGGACCGTCCATTGTTAAGGAAGACATGTGGCGCAAGATCCATAGCTCTAGAAGTATGTGGGAAAAGAGGAGGTAGAATAGATGAAGTAGGATCCTTACCGCTGATCGCTAGGAGATACGTGTTAGCAGACCAACAAATTTGGGAAATCTATTCAAGAGTTTTTCAATTGAGACTTGAAACTCTTAAAGCACGAATAGCCGAAGAGCCAAGATTCGTTGATCTGTGAGTGGACACTTGTGAACAGATCGTGAGCTCCGAGTAATTTTCATTGGGGTTTCAGTTGAGAGTTGAGATTCCCGAACCCCGAAGAGCCGGAGGAAATTTGGACCGTTCGATCCAGAGGGACACGTGGTGACAGATCGTAGACTCTGGGGAGATCACTTCACGAGTTTTAGTTGAGAGTTGAAACTCCCAAAGCTCAGAGAGCCGGAGAGCCGAAGTAAACCTCAATCATCTGATCATCCGAAGTGAATTTGAATCGTCAGATCGTCTGAAGTAAATCTCAGGCGTCGGATCAATCAAAGTGGATCTGAACTGTTGGAATTCAGAGGAGACATGGAGTGAATTTGTGGACTCCGGGTAAAGTCCTGAAGTAATTCATAGTCGTTAGATCTAAGAGAGACGTGGCATAGATACATGCACTCCGGGTAAAGTCCTGAAGTAAGAATCAATCGTCTGATTCAGTAGGACGCATGGCAGAATCCCATGTAATTTGAGGGGAAGTGAAGTTTGAGATTTGAGATCTCAGAAGTCTGGAGACCAAAAGGAGATCTTGACCATTGATCGAGAGAGGGGCCGTAGGACCGTTGATCTAGTTGAAAGGTCAAACACCCGAAGTAGAAGCAGGGTCGTTGATTGAGGAGGATAGGTGTCTGGAAATTGTCAACTCTGAAATATTGACGTATGGAGGAAAGTAGGGTTTGAGACTTGAAAAGTCCAAAGTACAGAATCACGAAAGAGATCACATCCGTTGATTTAGGAGGGTAAGATCTGGTCCGTATATTTGGAAAGGGAAAATATGAACCGTCATTTTAGACAACACCATCAAGATCGAGAGACCGACGGTCCCGTAGCATTGCACAGACATGAGTTGTGTGAGATTTAAAATGTTGAGGGCGGGCCGCAATCCAGACCATGGTTTTGGAAAGAGGACACATGGAGGCTTGAGGAGAATTGTGGGATGAAAAGTAGTTTGATATCAAACCGCCTTTGGCCGCGCCCGCAATCGCGTGGTCACGTGAGTTCATCGCCCAAGGTCACATCAAGAGGGGGCTTATCAAAAAAGGATCTAACGCCCAATACTCTGAGATTTCGCAGGAGAGCGAAAGAGAAGGTTGCAACTACCATAAGACCTACACCAGGGAGCTGAAAGGGCATGTGTTTAGATATAGAACAAGACCATAAAGGTTTCAAAGAGTCGGTTGACTCAAGATTGAAAGATCCTAGACTGGGAGGGAAGGGTGGTTGCATTAGGTGGTATCAGAGATTGAATTTTCATCTGTAGATTTTAGGAGAAAGAGAAAGAGGAGAAGACGTAATTTTTGCTTGCAGACAACAGACAAGAAGGAGGTGAAAGGAGTTGATCTGGTAACATTAGATGATATCAGAGGTTCAAATTTTCCTGTAGACAATAGGTGAAAGGAAGGCAGAGTACTGATGCTCTGTGAGAAGGTTGTTTCATGTGCACAACAACAAAAATTAAAATAGATAGGTGAGCTGTGAGAGAAGATGGAGATGCTCTCAGATGTAGAGCGATCCATAGGCTTGCTAGGAGGGCAAGTAGAAGGTGGAAATGGATACTGAAGGCCATGGACGTGGTCAAAGAGAAGGCTACAAGAAGAAATGAAATCCAGAGATGGATCTGGAGCTAAATTAAATAAGAGCAAGGATGGAACAACTAGCATTGAGGATGCAACAAGAGGCAAAGGTACGTTGGAGGTACGAATTTCCTTTGAAAAGGAAGGCAAAATGGCCTGTTCAAAAGTTGTTGGCCAGAAAGAAGCAACAAGAGTTGAGAAGGTGGTTGAGGGAATTATAAAACCTCAGTGAGACAGAGTAGGAACTGATTCACGTCTGTGAACCAGAAATTGGGAGACACCTCAGTGATGAGGAGGTGGTGAGATCAGATAAAGATCTCATAAACTGCTAGGAGAGAAGAGATGGATTTTCATATTGCCAGGTGGGAAATGAAATGAGATCATTGGAGGACCTCATAGACTATCAGGAGGACAACAGTGGAAATACATATTTCCAGGTGGGAAATGATATGAGATTAATAGAGGATTTTGTAAACTTCCAGGTGGGAAGAAATGAACTTTCAAGTTGCCAGGTGGGCAATGGAAAGAGATCAGTCGAAGGTCTCATATGATGCCACAGAGACAGTGATGAAATTTTATATTTCCAGGTGGGAAAATAGATGATATCGGTTGATCTCATAGACTTCCAGGTGGGTATAAGAGAAGTCCCAAACTGCCAGGTGGGAAAGGGAAGGAAGGTGAGACTGTCAGAAAGTCTAAGGAGCTCAGAAGTGAGTTCATATCAACAAGGAGTGTTGATGGATGAAGATTCATGTGGATTTGTAGACCATGTGAATGAAGATGATGAGAAGTTAAATACTTTCACCATCCAAGAGGAGGATCAGAGGAGCATTCTGATTATTTGAGGGATCAAGACATTCCTACCAAACAACCCAGTAGAGGCCAGTGCACATGATGAAAGTGCAACAGAAGAAGAAAGAAAGCTAACAGAAATTGTCAAAGAGGAAGAAATGGAGCAAACACTGATGTCTACCCCAACAGAAAGAGAAGAGCATTCAACATAATTGCTCAAAATTTTCAGCCAGGAAGTTGAACAGGAGATGGCTGTAGCACTGGAGCTTGGAGTAGAAGGAGAAGCAAACAACATAGATTTTGTTGAACTATATGAGGAATTGGAAGCCCTAGAGAGAAGGGTAATGGTGCAAAGCTTGCACATCCAACAGGCTAAGTTGGAAGCAGATGGAGGAGCATACCAGCTAGAGGAACAACTGGAGGGAGTTGGAGATATGCTAGCACAAGAGGAGCTAACATAAGCTAATCTGTCTGAGGAAGAAGCCGAGCAACAATTCAGTGATAAGACTGCAGGACTGAAGTCTGCAACAGAGTGGAAAATTAGTGCCACGAGAGGATATGAAGACACCATGGGGGATTAGAATGATCTTCCCTTTGAGGAGGAAGTGCAATAGAGAAGACTGCATAAGAAGAGCCAACCACTGGAGCAGATGGACAGGGTGATAAAGGAGATAAGAAGGATGATGTTGAGGTCAGTAGAAGCAGTCAGGAAAGGGAAGTTGAATAGGGGAGAACCTGCAAAAACAACAAGGAAGAAGGAGAAGAAGAAGTAGTAGCAACAACAACAACGACAACAGTGACATATCTGGAGAGGAGCAAGAGGACAACTCCAAGGGAGAGTTTGGGATCCAGGAGGATTTCAACAGTGGAGAAGAGGATCTCATGAGCATGAGCTCATGATTTTCCCAATAGTGGAGTATGATGCAGGAGCATCGCTTCACCTCAACAAATGCACCAACATTCCAACACATCAGCACACATTTCAGAGAGGGATATGCATTAACCCTCCCATTTTTAAATTTGAAATATGATCCTATATAGATTTCTTGTTGGAAGGTTGATAAATGCCAAGGCATACCTTTGTACATGTAGTGGATGGGGTTGCCTTAAATGGTTGACTGTAAGCAAGTCTAAATCTGAGTCAGGTTTAGATCTTCATTAATGTAATGAGTCGTAGGAGTATGGTGTCTTAACTGAGACAATTTTGGCACTAAGGTGATGAAGAGGATAAGCTCGTAGAGCCCTCTTTTGTAAAGAGGGGAGAGATCTTTGTAGAGAGGTCTTAGAAGCATAACTTAGGATAGAGATATGATAGGAGGTAGAATAGTTCTTGGAGAGAGATTGAAAGAAATGGGACTCTGTTGTAGTCTAGTTTTTGTAAACATCTGTATATATACACAAAGATAATAGAATTTTTTTTTTTCCTTCACATAGTGTGTTTATGTATTTGTGTTCATTATTATGTTTTTATGTATTTCATGAATGAATGTGTGAACTGGTGAAGTAATGAATAAGTTTCAATTGTTTCTCTTCTGAAAATCGTATGCAAGGTTTGCCTCTCGAATGCAAGAAGTGCGTCGGCCAAGTCTCAAATTGACTTAGAAATAGTTTAGAGAGAGAGGAGAGGAAACTTAGACCAGGTGCAAGGAGTGCACAGTGTCAAGAAGCAACCAAGCGTCAAAGAATCAGAACAGAGGAATGACAGGAGGGTGAGAAGAATTTATTTTCAAGAAATCCTTCGAATTGAGTTATCGAAATCCCTGAACGAAAGGAGTGCGTGGGAAGTCGAAATCCTTTAAGGATTAAGCTCAGAAGGGATAACACTTTTGATAGGTGTTGAAGAGATCCAAGAGTCGGACTCGTAGGAGGAGAAAAGTTCGAGACCTTTGAAGACCGAGAAATCTTCTAAATCAGAAGAAATCAGAAGCTCAGAGGAGGAGCGACAATGGTCGTTGGATTATAGTGCAAAGGATCAACAACCGTCTGATCAGAGCAAGGTGCACGAGCCTTATAGCTTGACACACACAGGACAGAGAAATTACCAAAGCTCTGAAGTCCTGAAGTAGTTTGGGACCCTCCATCGTCAAGGAAGACAGGTGGTGCAAGATCCACAACTCCGAAAGTTTGTGGGCGAAGAGGAGGTGGAATAACCAAAGTAGGATCCTGACCATTGATCACGAGGAGATACATGTCAGCAGACCAATAAATTTGGGAAATCTATTCGAGAGTTTTTCAGTTGAGACTTGAAACTCTCGAAGCGTGAATAACTGAAGAGCCAAGAGTCGTCGATCTGTGAGTGGACACTTGTCAACAGATCACGAGCTCCTGGTAATTTGCATTGGGGTCTCAGTTGAGAGTTGAGATTCCCGAACCCCTAAGAGCCAGAGGATATCTGGACCATCCAATCCAGAGGGACACGTGGAGACAGATCGTAGACTCCGGGGAGATCACTTCTCGAGTTTTAGTTGAGAGTTGAAACTCACGAAGCCCGGAGAGCCAGAGAGCCGAAGTAAACCTCAATCGTCCGATCAACCGAAGTGAATCTAAATCGTCAGATTGTCTGAAGTAAATTTCATGCATCAGATCACTCGAAGTGGATCTTAACCGTCAGAATTCAGAGGAGACATGGCGTGAATCTGTGGACTCCGGGTAAAGTCCCGAAGTAATTCATAGTCGTCGGATCTAAGAGAGACATGGCATATATCCATGCACTCCGGGTAAAGTCCCAAAGTAAGCCTCAATCGTCCGATTCAGTAGTAAGCGTGGCAGAATCTCGTGTACTTCGAGGGGAAGTGAATTTTGAGATTTGAGATCTTAGAAGTCTGGAGACCTGAAGGAGATCTCGACCGTTGATCGAGAGAGGGGCTGCAGGACCATTGATCTAGTTGAAAGGTCAAACACCTGAAGTATAATGAGGGTCGTTGATTGAGGAGGACAGGTGTCCGTAGATCCTCAACTCCGAAAGATTGATGTATGGAGGAAAGTAGGGTTTGAGACTTGAAAAATCCGAAGTCTAGAATCAAGAAGGAGATCAAATCCGTTGATTTAGGAGGGGAAGATCTGGTCTGTAGATTTGGAAAGGGCAGATCTGAACCATCAATTCATACAACACTGTCGAGATCGAGAGATCGATAGTCCCGTAACATTGTGGGGATAGGATTTGCGTGAACTTTAAAATGTTGAGGGCGGGCCGCAATCCAGATCGTGGTTTTGGCAAGAGGACACATGGAGGCTCGAGGAGAATTGCGGGCTGAAAAGTAGTTTGATATCAAACCGCCTTTGGCCATGCCTTCAATCGCGTTGTCATGTGAGTTTGTCGCCCAAGGTCGCATCAAGAGGGGGATTATTAGAAAAGGATCTAACGCCCAACACTCTGAGATTTCCCAGGAGAGCGAAAGGGAAGGTTGCGGGTACCATAAGACCTGCACCAGGGAGCCGAAAGGGCCTGTGTTTAGATACAAAATGAGACCATCAAGGTTTCAGAGAGTCGGTTGAATCAATATTCAAATATCCTAGACCGGGAGGTTGCAGAACCCCAGGAGGGAATGGGGGCTCCATCAGGTGGTATCAGAGCTTGAATTTTCGTCTGTATATTTCAGGCGAAAGAGAAAGAGAAGACCTAATTTTTTCTTGCAGAAAACAATCAAGAAGGAGTTGAAAGGAGATGATCTGGTAACATTAGATGATATCAGAGGTTCAAATTTTCCTGAAGACAATAGGTTTAAATTTGATGCTTTGTGAGAAGGTTGTTGCATGTGCACAACAAAAAAAATTTAAATAACCAGGTGAGTTGTGAGAGAAGATGGGCATGCTCTCGGATGTAGAGTGATCCATAGGCTTTCCAGGAGGGCAGGTAGAATGTGGAAATGGCTACTGAAGTTCATGGCATGGTCGAAGAGAAGGCCACAAGAAGAAATGAAATCCAGAGATGGATCTATAGCTCAATCAGATAAGAGCAAGGATGGAACAACTAGCATTGAGGATGCAACAAGAGGCAAAGGTATGCTAGAGTTACGAATGTCCTCTAAACAGGAAGGAAAAATGGCATGTTCAAAAGTTGTTTTCCAGAAAGCAACAACAATATTTGAGAAGGTGGCTGAGGGAATTATAAAACCTCGGTGACACAGAGGAGGAACCGATTCACATCTCTGAACCAGAAATTGGAAGACACCTCAATGATGAGGAGGAGGTGAGATCAGATAAAGATCTCATAAACTGCTAGGAGAGAAGAGATGTTTTTTCATATTTCCAGGTGGGCAATGAAATGAGATCAATGGAGGACCTCATAGACTGTCAAGAGGACAATAGTGGAAATTCATATTTCCAGGTGGGCAATGATATGAGATTAGCAAAGGATTTTGTAAACTACCAGGTGGGCAGAAATGGAATTTCAAGTTGCTAGGTGGGTAATGGAAAGAGATCGTTTGAAGGTCTCATATACTGCCAGAGAGAAAGTGATGAAATTTCATATTTCTAGGTGGGCAATGAGATGATATTGGTTGATCTCATAGACTTCCAGGTGGGTAGAAGAGAAGTCCCAAACTCCTAGGTGGGCAAGGGAAGGAAGGTGAGACTGTCAGAAAGACTCAGAAGCTCAGAAGTGAGTTCATATCAGCAAGGAGTGCCGATGGATGAAGATTCATGTGGATTTTCAGACCATGTGAATGAAGATGACGATAAGTTAAATACTTTCGCCATCCAGGAGGAGGATTAGAGGAACATTCTGAATATTGGAGGGATCAAGACATTCCTACCAAACAACCAAGTAGAGGCCAGTGCACATGATGAAAGTGAAATAGAAGAAGAAATACAACCAACATAAACTGTCAAAGATGAATAAATGGAGCAGACACTGATGTCTACCCCAACAGAAGGAGAAGAGCATTCAACAGAATTGCTCAAAATTTTCAGCCAGGAAGTTGAAAAGGAGATGACTGCAGCATTGGAGCCTGCAACAGAAGGATAAGTAGAGAACATATATTTTGTTGAACCGTATGAGGAATTGGAAGCCCTAGAGATAAGGGTAATGGTGAAAATCTTGCACATCCAACATGCTAAGTTGGAACTAGATGGAGGAGCATATTAGCCAGAGGAACGACTGTAGGGAGTTGGAGATATGCCAACACAAGAGGAGATGACATAAACTAAGATGTTAGAGGAGGAAGCTGAGAAAAAACTCAGTGATGATACTACAGGACTGGAGTCTGCAACAGAGTGACAACTTAGTTCCACAAGAGGAGATGAAGACACCATGGGGGATCAGGATGATCTACCCTTTGAGGAGGAAGTGCAACAAAGAAGACTGCATAAGAAGAGACAACCACTGGAGCAGCTGGACAGGGTGATAAAGGATATAAGAAGGTTGATGTTAAGGTCATAATAAGTAGTCTTCAAAGGGAAGCTGAATAGGGGAGAACCTGCAGCAACAACAGGGAAGAAGGAGAAGAAGAAGCAGCAACAACAACAACAACGAAGTAGCGGAGAGGAGCAAGAGGACAACTCCAAGGGAGAGTTTGGGATCTAGGAGGATTTCAACACTGGAGAAGAAGAGCTCATGAGAAGGAGCTCATGATTTTCCTAGCAATGGAGTATGATGCAGGAGTATCGCTCCACCTCAACAAATGAACCATCATTGCAACACATCAACGCACATTTTAGAGAGGGAGAGTGATTAACCCTCCCATTTTTAAATTCAAATATGATCCTATACGGATTTTGTGTTGTAAGGTTGATAAATTCCAAGCCATACCTTTGTACAGGTAGTGGATAGGGTTGCCTTAAATTGTTGACTGTAAGCAGGTCTAGATCGTAGTCAGGTTTGGATCTTCATTTATGTAATGAGTCGTAGGAGTATGGTGTCTTAGCTGAGACAGTGATGGCACTAAGGCGATGAAGAGGATAAGCTCGTGGAGCCCTCTTTTGTAAAGAGGGGAGAGATCTTGGTAGAGAGGTCTTAGAGGCATAACTCAGGATAGAGTTAAGATAGGAGGTAGAATAGTTCTTGGAGAGAGTTTGAGAGAACTGAAACTCTGTTGCAGTCCAGTTTTTGTAAACATCTGTATAGATACACATAGATAATAGAAAATAAGTTTTTCCTGCACATAGTGTGTTTATGTATTTGTGTTCATTATTATCTTTTTATGTATTTCATGAATGAATGTGTGAATTGGTGAAGTAACGAATAAGTTTCAATTGTTTCTCTTCTGAAACTAGTATGCAAGGTGTGCATATCGAACACAAGGAGTGCATCGAATGAGTCTTAGATTGAATCAGAAAGAGTTCAGAGAGAGAGAGAGTAGAGGAAACTTAGACTAGGTGCAAGGAGTGCACAATGTCAAGAAGCGACCAACTGTCGAAGAACTAGAACAGAGGAATGCTAGGAGGGCGAGAAAAATTTCTTTTCAAAAAATCCTTCGAACTGAGTTATCGAAATCCCCGAATGCAAGGAGTGTGTGGGAAGTCGAAATCCTTTAAGGATCAAGCTCAAAAGGGATAACACTTTTCATAAGTGTTGACGAGATCCAAGAGTCAGAATCATAGGAGGAGCAAAGGTCGAGACCTTTGAAGACTGAGAGATCTTCTAAGTCGAAAGAAAATAAAAGCTTAGGTGGAGGAGCGACAGTGGCCGTTAGATCATAGTGCAAAGGATCAACAACCATTTGATTAGAGCAAGGTGCACGAGCCTTAGAGATTCACACACGCAGTAGAGAGAAATTACCAAAATTATGAAGTCCCGAAGTAGTTTGGTACCGTCCATCGTCAAGGAAAACAGGTGGCACAAGATCCACAGCTCCAAAATTTTGTGGGTGAAGAGGAGGTGGAATAGCCAAAGTAGGATCCTAATCATTGATCGCCAGGAGATACGTGTCAACAGACCAACAACTTCAAGAAATATTTTCGAGAGTTTTTCAGTTGAGACTTGAAACTCCCAAAGCGCGAATAACCGAAGAGCCGAGAGCTGTCGATCTGTGAGTGGACACTTGTCAACAGATCACGAGCTCTAGGTAATTTGCATTGGGGTTTCAATTGAGAGTTGAGATTCCCGAACCCCGAAGAGTCGGAGGAGATCTGGACCGTCCGATCCAGAGGGACACATGGCGACAGATCGTAGACTCCAGGGAGATCACTTCACGAGTTTTAGTTGAGAGCTGAAATTCCCAAAGCCCAGAGAGATAGAGAGCTGAAGTAAAGCTCAATTATTCGATCAACCGAAGTGAATCTGAATCGTCATATCGTTCAAAGTAAATCTCAGGCATCGGATCACCCGAAGTGGATCTGAACTATCGGAATTCAGAGGAGACGTGGCGTAAATCTGTGGACTTCGAGTAAAGTCTCGAGGTAATTTGATCCGGATTATTTTGGGCACGAAATGAGAGCGGAGATATAATAAAGAAATGCACAGAGATATTACAGATATTCAATAATATAACAGAAATGTATCAGATATGTAACCATAAACACAGATACACAGTAATACACGATTTCTATTAATCAAAGAAATGTACAGAGATTGTAAAAATACAGAGTGAAAGACTCGCTAGAATGGTGGCAGCTTATCTCTGAGAAGAGATGTGACGGCTACTCGCATTCGCAAGAAGATGATTACAATGAGGCTCTGAAGGCCTTTTTACAATAAACGGGAATGCCAAAATTCCTAGACATCCAAAAACCTAACCCTAGAAGATGAAGCGCCAAAAGTCATGTGGGCCCCGTTTGGGTAAGTGTGTACATCAACTTCCCGGGGTCGTAACTTTTGCATACGATCTCTGTTTTAGGCATGTGATAGATCGTTGGAAAGGTATCGTCGAGGAGATTCATTTTGGGGGCTCAATCATGCCTTCGGCTATCATTGAGAACCTCGATCTCGAAAAACCTTCATTTGGGCCCTCAAAATGGCCCCGGAAGTTAAAACCTGCTAAAAATAGTAAATTGCCAAAATTGCCAGAAAACAATTTTGAGCCAGTCGGAAAAGGTGGGTGGCCACCGATATCCACCTGGATCAATTCTCCCTCCTTAGGAAGTAATGGTCTCCATTGCGTTGAGTTCTCGGGGGAGAGGGCAAAGCATTTGTTGGATCTGCATCTGGGTGAACTGCTTGTATTGTTGGAGACGTCGTGCTGCTTGGTTTGTGGAAGTCTGTCATGAACCTGTTGAAGTTGAGGTTGTTCAACAAGTCGAGCTACATGAGAGGAAGGTGTGCAGAAGGAATTTTTGTGCTTTGCTGAAACCTTGTCGACCTGCTTCTGTTGGATAAAAGGTGCAGGGGGCGAAACTGTAGTGGTTGCAATGTCCTTCTGTTCCCCTTTCGAACATATTGTGAAGAAGATGAATTTTGTAGTATGAGATACTACCTTGCGGCACCTTTTAGGTGGAACAATAGTTGGAAGTACCTCTGGTATTCTGTAGAGATGACCCCCCAAAGTAACAATGACACTACGGGGTCGAGACTCATAAACAACATGGTGTTTCCACATATATGGCTGGCCCAAGAGAACATCACAGACATCCAGTGGGGAAACATCACATAATACCTCATCCTTGAAGGGTTGGATGCCGTATGAAAATCGACACTGTTGGCTAACACGAAGATCTCGTCCTTGGCGAAGCCACCCGATGCTGTATGGTTGCGGGTGTGGTGTTGTCGACAATCCCAACTGTTTAATGACCTCTGCTGAGATGAGGTTCTTTTGGCTTCCGCTATCAACAATAAAATGCAGCGGGGTCCCCTTCACCCACATCTGTGAATGAAAAAGGTGCTCCCCCTCTTCTG